>BPLR01004962.1:0-25289 GCA_021605095.1 Caerostris extrusa
TTTGCAACGAAAATATTGTGTGTGAGTCCCAATTGTACTATGAGTTCACTAATTAATTTTTCGAATTCAAATATAAAATATATCTAATTACCGACATTCAAAATGCTTTAAATCCATTTTAATACTGATTTAAAGATGGTAAAAACTTGTTCATAAGTGAAGGTCAGTACTTGTAATGCCTTACTCCTACTTGTTCAGTACTGCTTTAATGCTCTACTCTAATTGTTCAGTACGCTCTAATGCTCTACTCCTACTTGTTCAGTACTTCTCTAATACTCTACTTCCTACTTGTTCAGTACTGATAGAATGCTCTACCCCTACTTGTACAGTACTGCTCTAATGTTGTCATAGCTCGTTCGTTCCTAAGCATAAATTTCAGTCAGTTCATGCTAGTTTTACTTTTGAACGAATATCTTCAAAGTGGGAACTTATGATTTCTGTTTCAACAATTTATATTGATGGAGAATATTACTGCTCGTCCAAATATATCTATATATTGAGTAAACTAATGTACGGAACATAACTACGGAATATTTCTGTGGATACCGATTTTGATGAATTTTCTAATTGGCGGAGCAGAGATAGTTTAGAACACAGATGATTAAAAAAATTTATAAAAGAATTTTACATGAATACTGCTCTAAATTCGTCCATGATTGAAAATGGTCTCCAGAGCAGTTCATTCCACTTTACCAGGTTCGATAATGTACTTATTATTAATGTTACTTATTATGTGAAACTCCTTGAGAGTCATTTTGCGAAGGGAATAAATACAATTATTTGTTAATGGAAAATGAATTATGGTAGCCCATTCAGAAATGTTTTCAATTTTAATGCATTCGAAAAATTAGTTGTTTAATTTAAAATTCAATCATGGATAAGAAATCATTACTTGTTTGGTGAAAAATAATGTGCATAACATCATTATATTAATAAAAACATCTACGTTTTATTCATTTATCCATTAAAATAAAATAAAAACATTTGATATTCTATTATTATTAACTAAGCTTTATCATGGCCTTTTATGCATTAAGTTAAATAACATTTGCATATTCAAAACTGAGCAAGCCCTTGAACAAGATTATATGTATAATTTAGATGAATTAAAAAAAAAAAACATACTATATATATATAATGAATTTTTTTTTATTTCTATGTGGACTTTTATGTGTACAATTGCTTGAACAGTGTTACATGTGTAATTAAGATGAATAAAAAAAACTGAAAAAAATCTATATGCTGAAAAAAAGAAATGTTTTTTTTCCTTTCGTGTTTTTACAGAAGTTTTTTTTTTAAATGAATCTTTAATGATAGTCAAGAAATGTAATGGAAATATTCACGCATTCAACCGTTTTTATCATTTTGTTTTTTAAAAAAATCTAGATTCAAATGTTAAAAATAAATTGCTTGTTTTTGTTTTTTTTTCGTCGTAGTGTTTCATTTTCTTTTGCAAAATAATTTGAAATTCGTTTTTCATTTATTTCAAACACCCGTTTTCTAAATAATTATAATGATTTGAATCTTGTGTTACGATTACAGCATCTTTTTTAATGATATCTGTTTTAAATATAACAACAGGTAGTTATTTTTGCCTTTTATGTTTTGGTGTGTTTTTAGAACACTACAATTTTCATTAAAAAGAAGTATAATTTTTTTACTCAGTATTAGAGTACCCATTTATCTAAAAAGAGTTAAAAAAAGATTCGAAAATACGCTTGTTCTCGTTATGCATTTTATATTGTAGTAGTTTTAATGTGTTAAAGTTATGATTCATTACAAATATTTATTTCTTTTAATAATTTCGTTATACCACAGACAAATATATAAAAAATTCAATTGTTTGAGATAAAATTGATTTCTTTGTATACTGATTTGATAAATATACGTTTTTTCTAAAATTTATCGAACGAAATATTATGATGAACTTCAGGCAGAGGATTTCAAAGTAAATGATCGAAAAGTAACGATTTATGAAAAATAATTGTGTAGAGTTATCTGGAAAACATGCTTACTTTTCATTGTATTTTTAAACATATTACGTAGAAAATTAAGTAATAGTAATTATAAAAATAAAAAATATAACTAACTAACAAGATTGATATTGATAGCTTTAGTATTGAACATTGCTTATTTTTTATTGCTTAATGTAACGACATGAATCCTTTTTTTCAAATAAAAATAAAAGAATTACATGAGATATCATTAAAACTTATTAAATTCCGGAAGTAAAATAAAAAGGAACAAAATATTCAAATAAATAGAAAAACAATTTATATTAATATATATATATATATTCTTAACAATATAAAATAAAAGCTACAAAAATTTAAAAATTCTTATATAACAATGGTGTTGGCTGATTACGTATTGTGCGAAGATAGGTGTGAAATTTGATAGATACATAGAAAGGATAATTTACCAATAGATGACACTACCAAAAATATTTTTGTGATTCTTCCTTTGTAAATACTTCAGGATGTAACATGAACAGCAGTGATCGATCAGTTGTTTAAATATCCTTTATAATTTTTGTGTAACTCTACCGTTTAACTTTGTCCTATTAAAAAAAAACAGGAAAAGAAACTTCCAATATACTACTGTGTCCAAAAAAAGTAAGACCAAATTTTCCCTGGGCTTATGGAATTTCAATTTTTCTTTCTTTTTAGGTTTCTGACAATGTCCTTGATATCAGTGGGGAAATTTGACGTCAAAATATTGATTAGTGTCTGAGTTACGTTTGGCTTTGTGAGACGCTAATACAGATTCCGGCGATTTTGAAATGTCTGAATTAATTGAGCAAAGGACTTGGATTCAATTTTGTTTGCGGAAACGTATAGAATGTTGCAGAAGGCATTCGGTGAGCATTACTGTATCGGAAAGAAATGCTTAGAAGGGGTATAAACAGTTCAAAAGAGGCTGAGAACGCGTTGAAGACGAAGAACCCTCTGGTCGACCACCAACCTCAACTGACGAAGCTCACGAGTCCAAAAAATTAAAGATTTGGTGCTTGCAAACCATTAACTTACAATTACAGTCCTTGTTGATGATGTTTGAATTTCAAACGAATGGGTCAATTCCATTTTGGATCTCAAACGCGTCAAATCTCGGTCGGTATCGAAAACACTGAATGCGCCAGCTTACACTGCATTGATTCTTTGTGATTTTTTCGCCAAAAATGAAATTTTGTTTGCGGAAATGTATAGAATGCTGCGAAAGGCATTCGGTGAGCATTCCTATATCGGAATGATATGTTTAGAAATGATATAAACAGTTCAAAGAAGGCAGAGAACGCGTTGAAGAGGAAGAGCCCTCTGGTCGACCCTCAACCGACGAAACTCACATCTAAAACAATTAAGGATTTGGAGCATGCAAACCGTCGATTTACAATTAGAAACTTTACTGATGATGTTGGAATCTCAAAAGGATCGGGGTTGGTACCGAAAACATTGAATGCGCCAGCTCACGCTGCATTGATTCTTCGTGACTTTTTCTCCAACAATGAAGCCCATATCGTTCCACAACCACCGTATTCATACCGTGCGAATTCTGCTTATTCCCTAAACTCAAAAGACCACTCCGGGGACACCGTTTTGAGTCGATTGAAGAGGTTCAACGTAAATCGGCGCGCGCTTTGAAGCAATCCCCTGCCAATGACTTTTAGCATGCATTGAGGATTGGAGAAAACGTTGGCATAAGTGCATTGTGTCCGGAGGGGGGATTACTTTGAAGGCGATGAAATAAATTTGGAAGAATAAATATTCTTGAAAAAAAAAAAAAATAGTTGGTCTTCCTTTTTGGGCACAGTAGTAAATAAGACGTTTACGATGCTGTAAGTAAGAAACATTGGACGTGCTATAAATAAGACACATTTTAAATGTTATAAATAAAATTAGTATTTATTAGATTAAGCCATAACAACATTTGCATTGAGAGCTACAAATACAACATTAGAATGAGTAACAAAATTTTATAATTGAGGTAATATAAAAAAAAAAAATGTAAGGGATTTTCTTTTAAGTTCTTAAAATAGTGTGATTTTGTTTATTGTAAGCTGTTAAAAACAGATTTGAGTGAATTGGAAACATTGATATGGGAACATAAGTATGTACGACATCTCAAATTCACATATGTGAATTTGATATTGTGAATTCACATTCTTTCTAAAACTCAATTTTTTTTATGTGGTTTCTGTCCTCATCTGATGACAGAAACCACATAAAAAAAATGGAGTTTTAGAAAGAAATTGTGATATAAGAAAATGAAAGCGATATATTTATCTATTATAGTACAGTAGTAATCATTCAGTTTAATTGTTCTACAATAAAAATATCGACTGACATAAATTTGGTGTATTCTAGAATTTTTAAGGACAAAAAAAAAAAAAAAAAAAAATCGAAATATCATCCTTTCTTGTATAAGAAATGTTAATCAGGTGAACTTAATTACACGTAATTAATAATCAGCTGCACTTAATTACACATAATTAATAATCGGGTGAACTTAATTACACGCAATTAATAATCAGGTAAATTTAATTAGACATAGTTTAAATTGGAAAAACACTCATTAAAAATATTTTTTATAAAATTTGGTGGTTGGGAGGTGACTCACATTTCGTTTCTACGATTCAAATATGAATTCCTATTTTAAATCTGCATAAAATCGATGCATGGCGATGTTAACTAGACGATATATAAATTTTAGAAATATCAGCATCGTCCAGTCCTAGTACATATATATTGTTCTAATGCAGCTGGCAAACACTTGCTGGTCTTAGATGCCTTAAGGCAAGCGCTGCACAGACGTACTCACTTTACTTTACCCAGGGCGAGCGTGTAACTTGAAGATAAGCCACGGACGTGGAGTAACAATGCCCCGCAACGCTCTATGATCCTATTAGGACAGGGACCTAGGGTTTAAAGTGGATTCCGAACCACTACAAACATCCGTGGCACCGCCGGGACTCGAACCTGAATTTCAACCTATGGTACCGAGAGCAAACAACTCAGCTATTCAAGTCCTCAAATACTATAATATTACAACAAATAAAATGTGATGATGCCGATTTCATTTTCTAGTACTTATAAGTAGTAATGCATATTACTTACAACGGTACTTACGTATTAACGGTACCTTGGCGACAGACTTGGCGGTTTTTAAGTGTCGCCAGCTACTAAGGTTACCTAACCAATAGAATAGATTGATGCCACTTAAAAACCGCCAAATCTGTAGCTGCGGCTGGAGCGATGTGCTCTTTATTGGCGCAACTGTCGCCAAGGTACCGTTAATACGTAAGTGCCTTTACAACTTTATTAACTTTTTTTGGACAATAGAGGGAGCCACGAATCAATACTTATACCTGTGTTTATATATAATTAATGCAAGGAAGTTCATTTCAAACATCAGATTGTTTGAATTTGGCGCATATCGTAGAGGATTTGAAGAGGCATAGTTACTTAAAAATGAAAAAGGAAAATAAAATAAAAATTAAATTATTATTAAGGATAGAAATATGCTTAAATGTAGTATATTCATTTAGGTTATGTAATCAAATTCTCTGGATAATGCAGAGGTGATATTGCCAATAACATTTTAAAGGCAAAACATTAATATTAACTAATAGGTCGAAAATGGCCGCACTGACCAATTAAAATGCATCGATTTCATTACAGTACTTTAAAATATGCATTTTTGATAAAATATTTGATGCAATTTTAATATTTACTTTCCCAATGCGGATTTTTTTAATGAAATTTTTAATTACAATTAAATTGTATAATTGATAATTAAGTATAATTGATAAATTAAGTCATTTTATGTAGAAAATGCAAATAAAAATAATAAAGTTTAATTTTCTTTTTTTATTAATAATGTATTTATTATTGATATTATTATTATAATATTTATTATTAATATTCTTAATATTTATATTATTTATTTATTATTTATATTTAGTAATATTATTATTTTTTTCTATTATATTTATTATTATTAATATTCTTTAATATTTTTCAATAATAATAATTGAATGACTGTGACAACGACACTTTGAGAATATCAGAAACAAAAAAGAATTAACAAAATGAATGTCTTCATTACATTTGTCGTTGACAATTAATGTATAAACTGGCATCGGATGTAACCATAAAAATGCATGCAAAAATGAATACCACATAAAACTCGATGCATTATAATCTAGATTATTGGAGATAAAAATTTTTTATTAAAAATTTCAAAACAATACATCGAATTTTGCGATTGAATCACAGTGACCAGTCCTAATACGTATATGTATTATTACATATTCCTTACTACTTTATTAACATTCTTGGATGGTAGATGGCGCCACGAATCTGTATCTATACTTACAACTACAATCAATGCAAGGAAATTCGCTTATAGCAAAAAATAAATACATGCAAAAAACAATTTTTATGCGCCTCATTTTATAAATTAATAGGTTTATGTCACAAATTGAAAAGATTGATTAAATGTCCTTTTTTTTATTACAACACATTAAATTGTCCTATTTAGTGGCTTTGTGGAAAAATGCTCAACTCGAATGTAAGAAAACTCTGGTTTGATTCTGTTGGTGGAGTCTGTAACAGTCTCTTTTTCAGAAATTAGTAGACTTAATGGCAAATGAGACATCTCCATACCGCATTAACAATCCTACTGTCTGTTGCGATTCTACTGTGATTTTTCCATTTAGAATGGGAAGTTTACCGATGTACAAAAAATACTAAAAATTCTCTAATTGGGTATCATTGTATGAAATGTGGTATGGAAAATATTTAAAACAAGCTATCAACGCCAACAGAAAGACTTGTTTCCCAACTACTGCCTACGAATGATGAAGCTTTTTTTCCCTCTAATGCAGCTGGCAATATAGAGATAATTATCTTTATGCCATAAGCAAGGACTGCACCGCTGTTACCCATTTAGCACTACCCATGGGGCACGTTCAGCTTGAAAACATGCTACGAACGCGAGTAACACTACGCCCACAATTCTGTACGATCATATTAGATCGGATTCCGAACCACTACAAACATCAATGGAACCGCCGGGACTCGAACCTGTGGTACCAAGCGGACATCAGACGCTACGAATTATGAAGTAAATAATAAAAAATCTTGCGAAATGGAAGCGGAAAGTGCAAGAATGTTTTTGAAAATTTGACTTCTAACATAAATATTTAATGACTGCCCTAATAATCCTCAAAAGGGCCTTAAATACGAACATATAAACAGTAAAAATGGAAATACTGTGATTTCAGCGAAAACCATTACAAGTAATCTATCACAGCAATGAAAAGAATTTGTAATTTGTAGTGATACATAGACCAAAAGCTATTCCAGCAAATATATATATATATATATATATATATATAATAGTGCAAAGTGCAAAGTTGTGTCAGTTATCACAGTTCCGGGGATAAATCCCCACACCTCCTATTTAATTATTAATATTAAGCTGCATAAAGGAATTAAATCATCAAGTAAAATAAAAAATAAAAAGAATTAAAGTTAAAAAGCAGTAAGCTCTTAGATTATATGTGTTGTTAAAAAATTTAAACAAAACAAGGTAGAAAGATAGACTTTAAAGTTAAATTTAATCTTTGCACAGTGCATAAAAGTTAAGTCCTAAACAAAAGAGGGAAAGAGCAAAGGAAAGGTAGTGTAAGCAACTCGGGCGATGACTGAGAGCCCCATTATATATATAATATAATGGGGCTCTCTCTATAAACCCTTTGCGATACTAATTAATTTTTCTCATTCCCAGTAGTCTGGACCAAATTAATTCCTCCAAATTCCCAGTAGTTTGCACCAAATTAATTTTCCTGCATTCTCAGTAGTCTGGATCAAATTAATTTTCCTCTTTCCCAGTAGTCTGGATCAAATTAATTTTCCTCAGTAGTCTGGACCAAATTAATTTTCTCATTCAGTTTGCACCAAATTAATTTTCCCTCATTCCCAGTCGTCTAGCCAAATTAACTTTCCCTCATTCCCAGTTGTCTGGATAAAATTAATTTTCCCTCACTCTAAGTCTGGATCAAATTAATTTTCCTTCAATCTCAGTAGTTCGAATCAAAATAATTTTCCCTCATTCCCAGTCGTCTGGACCAAATTAACTTTCCCTCATTCCCTGTAGCCTAGACCAAATTAACTTTCCCTCATTCCCAGTTGTCTGGAGTAATTTCCCTCACTCCACGTAGTCTGGATCAAATTAATTTTCCTTCAATCTCAGTAGTTCGAACCAAAATAATTTTCCCTCATTCCCAGTCGTCTGGACCAAATTAACTTTCCCTCATTCCCTGTAGTCTAGACCAAATTAACTTTCCCTCATTCCCAGTCGTCTGGACCAAATTAACTTTCCCTCATTCCCTGTAGTCTGGACCAAATTAACTTTCCCTCATTCCCAGTTGTCTGGATAAAATCAATTTTCCCTCACTCACGTAGTCTGAATCAAATTAATTTTCCTTCAATCCCAGTAGTTCGAACCAAATTAATTTTCCCTCATTCCCAGTCGTCTGGACCAAATTAACTTTTCCTCATTCCCTGTAGTCTGGACCAAATTAACTTTCCTCATTCCCAGTTGTTTGGATAAAATTAATTTTCCCTCACTCACGTAGTCTGGATCAAATTAATTTTCCTTCAATCCCCAGTAGTTCGAACCAAATTAATTTTCCCTCATTCCCAGTCGTCTGGACCAAATTAACTTTTCCTCATTCCCTGTAGTCTGGACCAAATTAACTTTCCCTCATTCCCAGTTGTCTGGATAAAATTAATTTTCCCTCACTCCACGTAGTCTGGATCAAATTAATTTTCCTTCAATCCCAGTAGTTCGAACCAAATTAATTTTCCCTCATTCCCAGTCGTCTGGACCAAATTAACTTTTCCTCATTCCCTGTAGTCTGGACCAAATTAACTTTCCCTCATTCCCAGTTGTCTGGATAAAATTAATTTTCCCTCACTCCACGTAGTCTGGATCAAATTAATTTTCCTTCAATCCCAGTAGTTCGAACCAAATTAATTTTCCCTCATTCCCAGTCGTCTGGACCAAATTAACTTTCCCTCATTCCCAGTTGTCTGGATAAAATCAATTTTCCCTCACTCACGTAGTCTGAATCAAATTAATTTTCCTTCAATCCCAGTAGTTCGAACCAAATTAATTTTCCCTCATTCCCAGTCGTCTGGACCAAATTAACTTTTCCTCATTCCTGTAGTCTGGACCAAATTAACTTTCCCTCATTCCCAGTTGTCTGGATAAAATCAATTTTCCCTCACTCCACGTAGTCTGAATCAAATTAATTTTCCTTCAATCCCAGTAGTTCGAACCAAATTAATTTTCCCTCATTCCCAGTCGTCTGGACCAAATTAACTTTTCCTCATTCCCTGTAGTCTGGACCAAATTAACTTTCCCTCATTCCCAGTTGTCTGGATAAAATTAATTTTCCCTCACTCACGTAGTCTGGATCAAATTAATTTTCCTTCAATCCCAGTAGTTCGAACCAAATTAATTTTCCCTCATTTCCAATAGGCTGGATCAAATTAATTTTCCGTCACTCCCTGTAGTCTGGATCAAATTAATTTTCCTCAGTAGTCTGGATCAAGTTAATTTTCTCTCCTTCATAAAGTTTGGGCCAAAATAATTTTTGCTTCATTTACTGTTGTATGGATCAAATTAATTTTCCTTCATTAAAGCAAATATTTTTGTTATTAAATATTAGAAAATTGTAAAATAGTAACACATAAAGCACAAACTTTGAAGTTAAACACGTAGCAATAAAAATAATGTAACATTTTTTTAAAATTTTTGTTCACATTTTTAAGAATATTAATTATTTTTAAAGTGGATAATATAAGAAAAAAATTCTGATATTGTTTGATTTCTTTTATAAATACAAATGTATATATATATATGCATATACAGATAAAAATTGGATGAAGAAAAGCTAACGGATCCAAAAGTACGGATCACTGAAAAACTGATCGCAACATGGCCGGGTCATTAAAGTGAATGATCCTTACTAGCAACAATACTCCATATATTCTTCTATTCTCTTTATCCTTTATTCAAATGAAGCCCTTTCCCTTACAAATAGTGGATTCTTCCGCTTACAACAATAGTACTGTATCCAAAACGTAAGACCAATTTTCAATTTAAAATTTACGGGGCTTATGGAATTTCATTTTTTTTTTTTTTTTTTTTTTTTTTTTTTTTTTTTTTTTTTTTTTTTTTATTTTTTTTTTTTTTGTTTTAGGTTGCTGGTCTGTGTCCTCGAAATCTGTGTGAAATTTGACGTCAAAATATTCATTAGTGTTTGAGTTACGCTTGACTTTGTGACACTCTAAAACTGATTCCGGCGATTTTTAAAATGTCTGAATTAATTGAGCAAAAACACTTGCGTTAAATTTTGTTTGCGAAAAATTATAGAATGTTCCATAAGGCATTCGGTGAGCATTCCTATAATGTAAAGAAATGTTTATAAATGGTGTAAACAGTTCAAAGAAGGCAGAGAACGCGTTGAAGACGAAGAGCCCTCTGGTCGATCATCCACCTCAACTGACGAAGCTCACGTAAAAAAAAAAAAATTAAAGATTTGGTGCTTGCAAACCGTCGATTTACAATTAGAGACCTTGCTGATGATGTTGGAATTTCAAAGGATAGTTCAATTCCATTTTGGGCCTCCACAACTTCAAATCTCGTGCCGAAAACACTGAATGCGTCAGCTCACACTGCATTGATTCTTCGTGAGTTTTCTCCAAAAATGAAATCCATATCGTTCCACAACCCGTATTCATACCGCGCGACTTCTGTCTATTCCCTAAACACAAAAGACCACCCTAGGGACGACGTTTTGAGTCGATTGAAGAGATTGAACGTGAATCGCCGCTCGCTTTGAAGGCCATCCCTGCCGATGACTTTTTAGCATGCATTGAGAATTGGAAGAAAAGTTGCAATAAGTGCATTGTATGCAGAGGGGATTACTTTGAAGGCGATGAAATAAATTTGGAAGAATAAATAGTTATTGAAAAAAAGTAATTGGTCTTACTTTTTTGGGCAGTAGTAGATTAATATCATTACGTAATAATTTTCAAATAATAATAATAATAGTCCATATACTTTATTTGGTAAAAACATGAAATGATTGATCATTGTGAGATTGTATAATTACAATTTTCCCGAATACTAATTTTGCATTCTTATTTTAGTCAAGAAAACGTACCAAAATAAAATATTTATGTTCATTTTTAAACTGGTCAACACATGATACTATCATCTGTTAAGAAATAATAAAAAAGCAAAAGATGAAAATTTTTCCTGGCGAAATTTACTTTCTTGTTGCATTGGAACTTGAATAATTTTCATGTTTCTATACATCAAAGAATACATTACAAAAAGTTTAATAATTTCCAAAAATTTCCAATTTTCATCAAAGTTTACATTTCTCCAAAGTTTACATAATTTCTATATATTACAATGCATACATAATTTCTATGAAGTATATATTATCAAAGTTTACATAATTTCTATGATTCTATACATTACAAAGTATGCATATTTCCTATACATCAAAGAATACATTATCAAAGTTTAATAATTTCCAAAAAAGGATACCGTTTTGTGTCGATTGAAGAGATTCAACGTGAAGAAAAAAGTTGGAGTTGTAAGTTGTAAAAAGTTGGTTGTATAAACTTTATACCTTTGTACCAATAAGAATGTTATTAAAAAATTCTAATGGACTGTTTATATTAAGAATTAAAAAAAAAAAAACCTTTTTCTCGAATGGGTAGGATATTTCGAAATAGGTAGGTTAGGTTAATATATAATAGGTTAATATTTCTTAAATAGGTAGCACATTTCGAAATAGGATCATTTAATTCTATATTTATGTATCAACTAAAAATGACACAGTATAAAAGTTTTATGCACTTTAAAATGGTAATCATAAAATTTTAACAATTAAGAAAAATGTAAAAATGTTGCAAACATTACTTACTTAATTTTTCTATATTTAATTACAATAATATTGTAAACTGCAATATTCTTTGTAGTTTTAGATACCAAATGTCTACATAATTTAGCTCAAATATACATAAAAATAACGGGAAATGAATAAAAATTAAAAAGAGCATGGTTGTAGCTCAGGTGGAAAATAATTCTCATGCAATAATTTATCATCAAAGACGATACTGCGACCCAGTTCTTTAAATAATGAAACACAATCATTTTTGCCGAAGAAGGAAACTCTTTCTAAATTTGGAGCTATTTCAAGTACTATTTTCATGGCATTTTTGGGGAAAAATTGAGATTGGATACCGAGAGTCTGGAGTTTGAAAGCAGAGATGTGACTGAGATTTTCCTGTAGTTCAGATTCATTTATCATGCCATGGCCAAATACGAGTAAATAAGTCAGATTATCACAGAACCGCAAAAATCTGACCCAAATAATTCAAGTTCATTTTAATAGAGATACGTTTCAAACGACGGAAACTAGTATTCATTTTTAAAGGCAAATTGATTTGTGTTAATTCTAGACCTCCCAGGGTTTCCAAATTTTTACAGTTATCAATTACGACATTTAACGGGAATCTGCGGTTTCTATTTAACGGATCAATGCGCTGAATTACAAAATGTTTCAATTGGTGTCTGATTTCACCTAGTGAGGAGAAACATTCATCGACGTCCAAGTCATCACAATAGGAGCATTCGAGAACCAAGGAATTGAGTCTTTTGAGTCGTCTCAAATGCTGAAGGCAGTCTTTATGAAGAACTTGCAAACTGAGTTCTTCCACGAAGGGGCATCGGGAAACAGCCGTGTTTATTATCTCGGGAAAGCTGGATTGCAAATTCTGCATTTGATTCCGTTCATAAGGAGATTTACAGACTGTTTCATTCCCCCAGAAACATTTCTTCAAGTTGAAATAACCTGTGTGACTTTTGTTTGCTTTTGCTTCGATGAAGTCAATGGCCCTGGCTGAATCGAAATGTCCCACTGAGATCAGTTTCGGACAATGATCCAAAGCTATTGCGGTTAATGGACTCATAAAGTAACAATCGAATTTCCTGTTGTTACAAAATGTAAATATTTCAAGATTTTCTAAGGATGGCAAGACATTTTCCAAGGTTTTTTTATCACCTCCCATGGGTAATCCCCTTAAACTCGGTGCAGATGAAGTATGAAATCTGAGAATTCGCAACATTTTACAATTCACAAGGACATTCAAGTCGATGCAATCAAGCGAAGTGTGAATTTCTGTTAAATTGGTCGAGACCTGGATCAGTTGTTGCAAGGCAAATTTAGAGATTTTTATTCTCTTGGTCATGACGAAACATTGGAGATCCGGTTGAGGGTCTTTCAAAAGCATGTGTAGCAAAGAATTGCATTCGTCTTCCATGTGTGTTTTTGCTCGCAAAAATATATTTCGTGGCAATCCGGAGATGCAGAAAAATAATAAATGTGTTCTTCACCCGTGCCTTCGTTCATTGGCGCGTGTATATCGATAATCTCTTCCAATTGAGGGGATCCGACGTTTTTTACGAAAAACATGAGAGATCCAGTTTCTTCAGTCGGTGACATGAAAACAAGAGATGCAAAGCTTCACGATTTGGCAACTGTGTGAAGTTCATGGAAAATATAAATTCCCTCAATTTGTCGACGAGTTTAGGCGGCACCCTTGTGAAAGGATTTTCCTGGCATTGATTCCACAGTCCAGCCCCTCATGTTGACGATTGTTTGAGAATGACACATATCGTAGAGAGTCGGAATCGCCATGGCGATACAGCAATCTATAACCGAAAGAAAAAAAAATTAGAAATACATCAGTTTTAATTCTAATTTCCAACACAACTAACTCACTGTCTACCCATCTGTGAGGATCCAGTCCTCGCTTCCAGTTTGATCTTATTTAAGATTAAAAAAAAAATGCCAACACAGAGTAAGAATAAAAGTCTGTATCATTGCTGCCAGCTAATTATCTCATTGTTGCCAGTTAATTAATTAATTACCAAATTGTAATTAATTGTAAATCATGGCAAAAGAAGAAAATTAATATTGTTTGGCCATTTGACTAGCGCTCTGGCGCTCGGTACCATAGGTTTCGGTTCGAGTGGATGTTTGTAGTTCGGAATCCACTTTCAACCGTAGATCCCAGTCTAGCATGAGCGTTGCGGAGGTATTGTTACTCCGCGTCCGTAGCTTAACTTCAAGCTACACGCACTTCCTGGGTAGTGCTAAGTGAGTAATATCGGTGCAGCGCTTGCCTTAAGGCATCCAAGACTATTTTTAAGAGTTTACCAGCTGCATTATAACAAAAACTTTTTATCGCGTTTACGAATAATTTATGCCTCACATTTCATTTTTCATCTTTTTATATTTATTTTTTATTTCTTAAATAAAAATGTATAAATATTTTCGTAATTATTTTAAAATTCCAATGTCAAGCAGTTATTAAATTTTTCGTTAATCTTCTATCCATAAAATAATTTAATGTATTTTTCAACTCTTTAACTGTTGTCGCTCATAGTCAAATTTTTATTTTCACCAAATGTTTTACGATATTTGAAGTGATTATTCTATAAAATTATTTAGATTGTCATGTAGCAAAATTAATGAAAGCGGACTTGTTTGTTTCAATTAACTGCAAAAAAAAAAAGAAGTTGTAATATTTTGGTAACATTGCATTATTTTCATTTAAAAAAGTAGTCAATACAGAAAAATGAATTGCATGCTTATTTTGTTTTAATATATTGAAAACCCAATTATAAAAATTTTACATTAAAAAATTTTTTTAATTGATTTACACAATTATATAAATCTGAAAACGAAATACATTATTTCAAAGCACTGGCTTAATATCTGGATAATCTAGTAATTATTGAAATTTATTTTTCAGATTAATTAGTTCTTTAAAATGCTCTAGTGTTTTACAAAAAACGAAAAATTCTGTATTTAGAAAATATTACAAATTTTGACTGCAATAAATCCAGATCTTCTTCTAAGGTAAAAGATCTAAAACAATATTTAGTATATATTAATAACCAAAGAAAAAAATGATTTTTAATTCTAAATAATAGAATTAAATTCAAAGAGCTAGCTTTGCTTTCAAAATTTGCTGCGAAAATATGTTTCCTCTATAAAGCAATACGCAGTAATCGATTAGTGGGTGATTTATGCTATAATTTTTTTAATTAGCTCGTCAGTTATGTATAGTATATCACAAACAATCTTTTAACATTTAGGATAGTATTATTAAGATCCAAAAGGATTTTTTTCAAAGATAACGACTGCTTTAGTTATGTGTTGTATGTCAGGAAACTTGGAAAATTCCTGGCAGATAGTCTACGTATGTCACTCACACCAACTGTCAGAATTTTCGCCGATTCTCATCGATTTTGAAAGCAGCACCTATAATGCTCGCTGCCAGAGTATTCAAACTTCACTCACTGGCATATTAGAGTACAATACTTGAATAGCTGATATATTAGTATTTCTTTAAGACACTCTATTTGTCAATAACGGAAAATTGTATCATATAGTTTATCTGACAAGTAAATAAATTATTATAGTGCTCATCACGGTATTTAAGAATACAAAAAAAATAATAATAATAAAATAAATAAAAAATAATAAAAAAAACAGATTATAAAATTTGCATTTTCCGTACAAGATTAAAAGAGCTTAGTTTATGAAAAAAATTCGCCGTTAAAATTATATATTAGTATTAGTATTAGTATTAGTAAAGATTATATATTAGTATTTCTTTAAAACACTCTATTTATCAATAATGGAAAATTGTATCCTATAGTTTATCTGACAAACAAATAAATTATTATAGTGCTTCATCACGGTGTTTAAGAATAAAAAAAAATAAATAAATAAAAATAAAAATAAAAAAAAAAAAACAGATTATAAAATTTGCATTTTCCATACAAGATTAAAGGAGTTTAGTTTATGAAAAAAAATCCGGCGTTCAAATCAAGTTTAATCTACCAATTAAATATTAGAAAACTACACTATTTCTCGATACAGATTATAGACCTACAATAATCTGCGATGAATTCCCCCTTCCCCCTGAAATAATTAATATCCTTTAATGGAATAATATCCATTAAATAATATAGCATTACTTACATTATACAAATAAGATTATATTAATTAATAATATCCATGCATACTTTTTGTTCATATTTAATAATAACATACAACTGATAAATATAATAATGACATATAAACAAAGACATACATATAAAGTAAAAGCAAATACATTAAATACATTTTATAAAACAAAGAATGCCAATAGAATTTCAATAAGGATGATATAACATATTTACATATATATAATATTGAAAAAATACCATGAAAGGCTCTTACTTAAGTGAAAACTTAAAAGAAGTTTTTAACTTTAACTTTTTTTTTTTAACTAAAACTTTTAAACTTTCTTACTTAAGTTAACAAATTTAACATGACAAATTTAAAAAAAAATATTTTTTTTGCTTGTTTTTCAGTATTATATTCACTTTATATATGACATTAATTCCACATTAGCACACATTAAAAAAAAAAAAAAAACTTAATAATTTCCTATAGTAATTATTTAATGCCGGAGTGAATGGTGACATGCGCCCATTTTAAAATATAATGCAACGTATAATTAATTTATTTAGAATATTTCTTTAAATCCTGGAGCCTTCAAAATGGATGCTTTCACATTGATCTTACAACAGAAGTAATAATAAGATTTTATTACAAACGAAATACAGTTTACAACAGAGGTAAACATGTCTCAAATATGTTAAATACGACATTAACTAGAAAAAGTACTTACTTGGATATTATGCGATCTGTAGGTAGTTTTACTTGTCGATAAAATGCATCTATCACAATATTGATTCTTTCCAGATGTCTGAATGTAGCTCTGACAACGCTAGATTTCAACAGCAGCACATATGTTTATTTCTTTTTTTATTCATAACAAAATATCGCAATATGGTTTACTTGAATATAAAGTCTTTAAGCAATAAATGGTAACCCTTTTATTCATACACGAACTAATATAAGGGTGATTTATGCATTTTTTTTAAACATTTCTTTCTGATATTGCACGAAAAGCTGACGTCTTTCGAAAATACATGACACTGATAATAAACAACGCCGACAGCAGCGCCCTCTTTCCTGCCCCTCTTTCAAACGACTTCCTCCCCTATCAGTAATTGGGTCCTTCTTCTTAAAGGTCAATGACGCTTGTCGCAAATGATATTTTTACCTTTTGCTGAGATTACGAGTGTTGGAATAATCAACTATAATATTAAATTTTTATTATTTCCTTGTATCTTTCAGCAATCAAGACACGTTGGAATATAAACTTACTGTCGGTTTACTTGTTACTGTAAACTTGTTTATTTGGAAATTCTTTTCGGTCATTTTTTTTGTCCCTTATCATATCGGTTTTTAAACTACACACATTCATAAGAAAAATAGTGCCCAATCAATTTTTTACATGAAGCCCTCCGATATTAAACCAACAAACAAATCAACGTGTGGTTATATTCTTTTGTTGTTATTGTTGCTACCTGTGGCTTTATTGGACTTCAATCCATACACATTTGGCCAATTACCAGTAGAAAGAAGAACATATAAACAAATCAAAATTACAAAGGAAAAGACAAGACATTCTTAACAAAAATGACCAAATGGTCTTAAAAATAAGTTAAATGAACTTGTTTTTAAACACCTTTATATATTTTTCTTTTTATAAAAACACTTAAATCAACTTTATATACTTTTGTATTAGTTAATAATATAGTTGCGGCTTATTTATTGTAAGCTAATGTTTTTTAAATACGTATTTTTTTTTTTTTTTTTTTTTTTCTTTGTTTACTATATACGCTCTTGTTTTGGCTCCAATTTATGTATTTATTTTGGAATGTTAAACTTCGTTTTAGAATTTCTATTTTTTTTTTTTTTTTTCTTCTAAAATCGATAAAAAAAAAAAAAAAAAGAATAAAGAAAATTTATAAAAACGAATTATTCATTTAAAAGATACACACCTTTTCTTAGGTCAAGGAAATTAATAAGGAATTCTATTTAATTTGGGGGAAATTTGTTCCTGTTTCCAATTGGAATAGACACTGCAAACTTAAATATAATGAGAAATTTAATACATTTCAAGAATGTATCGTAAAGTCATTGCAACAACCATAAAAAAATAAGTAGTAGTAGTAGTAGTAGTAGTAGTAGTAGTGGGAATAAGTAGGACATTTTAGAATGAGATAATTAAAGTCAATGCTTATGCAACAACAAAGATGATAATTTTTATGCATTTTAAAATAATAATAATAAAATTATAAAAATTATAAAAAAATGTAAATAAAGTAATACGTTTTGTAGCAAACATTGCTTACTTAATTTTTTTCCATATTTAATTACAATAATATTATAAAATACAATATCCTTTGTAATTCTAGATAACAAAAATTCTACATAATTTAGCTCAATTATACATAAAAATAATAAATTAAAAAACGCATGGCTGTAGCTCAGGTAGAAAATAATCCTCATGCAATAATTTATCATCAAAGACGATGCTGCTACCCAGTTCTTTTAATAATGAAACACATTCACTTTCACGAGAGAAGGAAACTCTTTCTAAATTTGGAGCTATCTCAAGTACCATTTTCACAGCATTTTATGAGAAAAATCGAGACTGGATACCGAGAGTCTGAAGTTTCATTATCAGAGTACCGCAAAATTCGGCCCAAATAATCCAATTTCATTTCAATAGAGATACGTTTCAAACGACGGAAACTAGTATTCATTTTTTAAAGGCAAATTGATTGCTTTTAATTCTAGAACTCCCAGGGTTTCCAAATTTTCACATTTATCAATTACGACATTTAATGGGAATCTGCGGTCTGTGTTTAACGGAACAAGGGTGCATTCGAGAACCAAGGAGTTAAGTCGTTTGAGTCGTCTCAAATGCTGAAGGCAGTCTTTATGAAGAACTTGCAAAATGAGTTCTTCCATGAAGGGGCAGCGGAAACACCCGTGTTTATTAACTCAGGAAAACTGGATTGCAAGTTAAGCATTTCATTTCATCGATATAGAGATTCACAGCGTTCCACAATCTCCAAAAGCATTTTTTCAACCTGAGACAACCTGTGTGACTTTTGTCAGATTTTGCTTTGATGAAGTCAGTGGCCATGACCGAATCGAAATGTCCCACTGAGGTCAGTTTCGGACAATGAGTCAAAGTTGTTGAGATCAGCGAATGAATACCGAAACTATCAATTTCGCTGTTACAAATTGTGAATATTTTAAGATTTTCCAAAGAAGGCAACACTTTGTCTAATAATTCTTCGGGACAATCCTCGAAATACGATCTGGGTGGAAAGTGCAGTCTGAGAATTCTCAACTTTTTATAATTCATCAGGACGTTTAAGTCGAACCAATGGAGGCAAGTTTGAATTTGTCAAATTGGTCGAGATCGGGATCAACGGTTGCAAGGAGAATTTAGAGATTTATTTTATTGGTCACGACAAAAGATTGGAGATCCGGATACTTTCGAAAGCCTGCGCAGCAAAGAATTGCATGCGTCTTCCATGTTTTTTTTTTGTGTGTTCGCGATTATATATCGAGATATTACCAATGACGATAAAAGTAGTATTTCTCATGCATTCTCTTAGTTCCTCTTGTATAAAGATTTCCGTTTTCAAATGAAAGGTATCATATGGATCATTTGCATCATAAGCCATACAACTTGGTACCAAGAAACATGGCAGACCCAATTTCCGCAGTCGGGGACTTGTAAACAAGAGACGCAAAGCTTCATGATTTGGCAACTGTCTGAAGTTCATTTAAAATATAAATTCCCTCAAATTGTCCACGAATTTAGGTGGCGCCCTTGTGAAAGGATTTTCCTTTGCAATGACTCTATAGTCAAGCCTTCATGTTAGCGATTATTTGAAGTTAGCACATTATCATAAAGAGTTGTAAGCGCCATTGCGAGCCTGCAATCTAAAAATAAAATTTAAAAAAATTAGAAATACATCAGTTTAAAATATACATTTTTAATTTCATCATATTTTCTTGCTGCTTATTTAATTCAATTTGCTTATATATTCAGCGTGATTCATTGGTCATGAAGCAAACTCTGAACTTTGGTGCGGCTTATTAAAACACATTTTTTGTAGAGGAATATATTGTCGGACGTGAGGCATTGAGGCAAACACATAATCTTACACATGAAAAGAAAACTTTGCCTGTTTACAACATAATTGATTGTTTACGATAAATATTCAAAATTTCACCACCTTTAGTAATACATGCTTGGTAGCGTTGAAAGAATGATTAACAAACATTTTCAAGGATGTTATGTAATTCGCACACGCTTGCAGCCGTAATGGATAGTCGAGCTATTATGTGCTTAATTGAGTCAATTGGAATTTCGTAAATAAAAACTGTTAAATGTCATGGTCTCCAAATACACAGTCCAGTCACATTAATGTGACCACCGCCTACTTTCGACGTCAATGTGAAATAACCAATTACAAAAAGGCAGGTGGCCGCACATTTCAGTGGAGTGTATATAAAGAATTCCACTTAATACTACATTCCACTTAAAGCCAGAATATTCAAGAATATATATTCTGGCTTTTGACAGGTGGTCACATTAATGTGACTGGACTGTGTAAATACTCTAAATGGGCTGTAAAACTCAAATTTGCTGCTGATAATTAATTTACTACAAAAATATGTTTCCTCTATAAAGCAGTAGACATTAATCGATCAGTGGGGTGATTTACTACTGTGCCGAAAAAGTAAGACTAATTATTATTTTTTCAAAAACTCTATTTACTCTTCAAAATTTATTTCAATCGCTTCAAAGTAATCCCCTCCGGACACAATGCACTTATGCCAACTTTTTCCAATCCTTAATGCATGCTAAAAAGCCATGGCCCTCAAAGCGCGCCGATTCACGTTGAATCTCTTCAATCGACTCAAAACGGTGTCCCGGGAGTGGTCCTTTGAGTTAAGGGAATTGCCAGAAATTGGATGGTGTGAATACGGTGGTTGTGGAACGATATGGGTTTCATTTTTGACAAAAAGGTCACGAAGAATCAATGTAGTGTAAGCTGGCACATTCAGTGTTTTCGGTACCAATCGAAGCATTTAAGGATCAAAATGGAATTGACTGATCCTTTCGAAATTCCATCATCATCAGTCTCTAATTGTAAATCGACGGTGTGCAAGAACCATATCTTAAATTTTTTTCGACGTGAACTTCGTCGGTTGAGGTTTATTTTCGACCAGAAGGCTCTTCTTCAACACGTTCTCTACAACTTCTAAACATTTCTTTCCGGTATAGGAATGCTCACCGAATGCCTTCTGCAACATTCTATACGTTTCCGCAAACAAAATTGAATGCAAGTTCTTTGCTCAATGAACTCAGACATTTCAAAAAACGCCGGTATCAGTTTTAGCGTCTCACAAAGCCAAGCATAACTCAAACACTAATGAATATTTTGACGCAAAAACGAAAAACTAATAAAAGAAAAAACAAATTGAAATTCCATAAGCCCCGGAATTTTAAATTGAAAATTTGTTCTTACATTTTGGACACAGTAGTATATGCACTTAGATATGCATATAAAATAAATAAAAGACGTAGAAGTTGAAATAATATGAGCGGGCGTGTTGTGATTAATAATATTTAAATTATTTTTCAAATCCAGTATATCAAAGTTTTCAGAAGCAGGCGTTTAAGAGGTGGATCCAAGAATGGGATGACGAAAATTAAAATCCCCGAGAATAATTCAAGTTGATGGAAGTTCGCTATTTTTGTAGCGCAAGATTAACAACTCTGTTATAAATACTGGAATCGACTGCAATTAAAAGCCCTCCTCTTTATGTACTATCCGGGTGATCAGTTCTATAAATTAGTTTACCAGGTAGCTGAAACTAATCCCTAACAAACTCGAAACACGCCCATACTGAGTGTAGGACCTTTTTGTTTACATTAATTGAGAAACACACACACACACATATATTTATATAATGTGCAAATGGGTGTGTGTAATTGAGTAGTAAATACAGGTGACTTACCTGAAAAGACAAACTAAATGAAAAAGAATCAAATAAACTATACTATGAAAATAACTTCACCCAAGAACAAATCGAGATAAAAACTAAGTCAAACAATTCAAAACATTAGCGAAACAAATCTAACTAAACTCCTTGGTAGTTATGATAAAGTCGACTTTACCCGTCCTTACATCGAACTGTGTTTTCAAGTTTGAAATTCTTCAAGCAAGAAAGTTGTTATCAAGTTTTCGCTAATCAATTACAGAATCAGCTTTGTAGTGTTATAGTACTAAATACTTAAAGATTAAGAGGTTAGTATAAAAATCACGTTAAATTTAACTGCAGTAAAAATTTAGCTCTTCGAAAGGAAAACGTTAAAATTAACATTACGATTGCAGAATATGTTATTTTATGTATTGAAGTGTAATTGACTTTTATTATACTTTTCCACGACGACCGATAAATACATCAATCTATTTAATTTGAAAATGTCCTGGTTTTTGTTGGAACGAGCTAGAGTAATTTGGTAAATTGGAAGAGGTTTCTTGTCTTTGGTCCTGGTTAACTGGACGACCTTTTTTGCAATGAATTCCTTTGCTGCCAGCGCAGCTTTAATATCTTCAGTTGAAGTATCGCGATGGAGATCTTTAATGACCTCTTTAAGAGGTCTAAGAAATTTTGGGGTGATAATGAAAAATTCAATACCACTTTTATTGAGAAATTTAGTGATTTCCCTGTGCTGGTCTTCCGAGTTTGGAAAAATCTTCAACATTTCTCCAGCCAGTTTAATGAAAACGTCTCCGTTAAATTTCTCGTCAATTAATTTTAACATATCGTTTAAGTTACCCTTAGGCTTGACCATTATTGGCGCCATTTTCCTAACTCGGTGACCGTCTCTTCCTCGACTTCTGCGTCGGCGCTCAGTGCTTGATATTGATTGTTTGTGACCAGAGCATCACTAGCTTGAACCTTACTAGAGGTGAAATTTGCCTTAGCAATTAACCTTTTACTTTGGAGTTCTGAACTCCCCAGAATCATTAGTATTAGAACTTATTTGACTAGCATTACGCTTAGTCTTACTTTTAACATTTCCAGTTACTTTGTTAGCATTACTAGTATTTACAACATTTACATTTTTTTTACATTACTACTATTTACACTATTCAAGTTTTTAACATTACTGCTATTTACACTAATTACATTAATCTTAGGACTATTATGCAATTTACAATTTTCAATAGGGCAGCGAAAACGACTTACCCATTCTTCTAGGAATTTTCTCTTTTGTAGCAGGGTCTCATTGATTTGCACATGAGTCCTATCTGCAGATCGGACCTTTTGGATTGTTCCACAATGGAGTCAATTACATCCATTTCTTTGTATACGGTGGTTAGTTGACGGCACATGCCCTCTGGGGAGACTTTTTCAGCCGTAACACCTTTTTTCATTGCTTTCCACTGCAGGCGGAGAGGGTACTTCCATATGGATGATTCAAAACACTTTGTCAATTTCCACAATGCAATCTGGTCCACCTACCTTCTTTTTTGGTTTATTCTCCATATCCAAGACACATAATTCACGCATGTAATTGTTCAAATCTATAACAGTTTTATCCGATAAATCAAGTTGCTTTTCACAAAATTTAATCGACGTCAACTCCTCGCACCAACAGTATATGAATCTCAAAGCTGTACGAAATGGAATTCTGCTTCCCTCAAACCAGTTGTCTTTTCTAAGTCCCACACGATGAGCACGTTGACTGAACTTGCATTTCCCAAACTTACGTTCTCCAAAATAAAAGTTTCATGTCATGGGAATTGGGACATTTTCGTTGTTTTGGTAAAATATTTCGCTCCTGGAAAAAATAAAATTGCATCTTGTTCTGTTTCTGGCAAATCCCAAATACGCATTTTCGTAGCACTACAAAATGGCGTCAAAACTCAGCAAATCTGCAGCTGTTAGATTGGCGCCACTTAAAAACCGCCAAGTCTGTCGCCAAGGTATCGTTAAATACGTAAGTACCTTTTTTTTTATTCCCCGAGAGGCTATCTGATAAAATAAATAATGTTTATAACACTTTTTTTGTTTAACCTTCATTTATGAACCAGTACTATTAACTATGGCTGATTTAAATATACAATTTTTATCAGTTCTTCTGACGATTCAAGGTTTTCTCACATATTAGCAAATCAAATAATGAGATTTATTTCATCTCGGGATTAAAAATATCTACATAAATCAAATTGTTGTTCCGAAAAGCGGAATTTATTTTTTCTTCTTATGAAATAAAGTCATTTTCTTCTATGGCTCTGTAGATTATTTTAAATGGATATCTCAATAAATGCCTTATAATAAAACAGTGCAAAATTTTTGTCAAAAACAATTGATGTAGATATGAATGCACGACTATAGGATGTGATATGCTATTTTTATCCTGCAATCCCGACATGCGATTTCTGACATGACAGGGAAAGTCAGCATGCCAAAGTTATTTCTTAAGAATCATTTTACTGCAGCCCCATTTAAAACCTGCTATTCCATGTCTTCTACAATTACGTTATTGATGAACAAGATGTAGTGCATATGGAACTTTTACAGCAATAAAAGGAAATTCTTGTACATTCACATTATGTTTGTTATTCATCAGTTTTTATTTTCATTTCCAGTATTTCAAATACTAGCCTATCAAGTTTTATAAATGTACATAAATTATAAAATGTTCTAGAAAAACTTTATATAAACCGAATATAAGATGAATTCTCTCGTTGAAAACAGCCAAAGATTCAACGGCCAAAGAGATGAAGCAAAACTGCTTGCTACGGACACGGGCATCACGGGCGATGTCTCAGCATGAAATGACCGTCAGTTCGAAATCAGAGGGTTACCACTAATGAATTGCGTGGTGTTTGTACCACGTGACATGCCAATGACGTCGTCAGGCCAGGCGGCCACTTTAAGCCATAGTTTCCGATCTCATTTCTATAAATGTTTAGAAGTGGTATAAACTGTTCAAAGAAGGCAGAGAACGCGTTGAAGACGAAGAGCCCTCTGGTCGACCATCCAACTCAACCGAAGAAGCAATTTAACAATCTCATCAACGCATTTAAGAAGAATGCACAGAATACTTTAAAAATTGCTGATTTTTTTCAGATAATTTATTTTAAAATCAAATTTATAAAATTTAAATGGAATTATT
>BPLR01004963.1:0-69126 GCA_021605095.1 Caerostris extrusa
AATTTTCTGAATTTATGATTAATTTTCTACTTTTCGTGAAAATTAATCATAAATTCCATCAAATATAAAAGAAAACTCTTTATTTCATTTATTATTTAACTTTAAAAGAAAAGTATTTCAGCCATATAATATGCTTATTTGTTGCTCTAATAAATATAGGAGAGATTATAATTAGAGAAAAATGCCATTGAATATTTGTTATTCTCAAATAACTTTAGTATCTGGTTAGTTTCTGTAAAGTAATTGTCTGTGTTTATTCATTAAAAGTTCCAAAGAATTCTCATTTCTGCTGAGTTTCATTAGTTTTAATTTCGCATTTTTTTTCTATCTTATAATTTCCGGATTTCGCAATGAATTCCATTTCATAACATAAATAATCTATAGAAGAATCTATCTGAATACTTAAAATTGTTTTCGAACTTATTTTCACAGTACTAATAAATAACCTAAGATTATTAAGTATAAGGTATGATGTGTAATATTGGGGTTGAAAAATCAGAGCAACAACAAGTTTTGAATAATTTCTTTTTTAATATATCTCATAGAATAGTGAAAACCTTTTTTTTTTTTTTAGAAAAATTGAATGAAGATTTTTTACTATGTTTTTGGCATGTTGCATTTTCTATTTGCTTGTTAATAAAATGTACATCAACATTCTTATGCCGCCCAAGCTTAATTCGATGTCGGCTTTGTTGTAGACGCTGTTTAAATAAATTAATAGTTTAAAACTAAAAACACGCTTTTAATCCAAAGTAAAAAGTAAAAAATAATTGTTAACATAGAGAATAAAACTACTGACGAGAAAATGAATGTCACTGTTCTAAAAGCGTGGGGTGCTTTGTTACATTTTAAACTAACTCTGCATTTCGGAATGAAACTAGTGAAAAATTAGTTTAAAAATGTCATATCAAAGCCCCCACGCTTTTAGAACAGTGACATTCATTTTCTCGTCAGTCAGTTTTATTCTTATGTTAACAATTATTTTTTACTTTTAGTTCGATTCACTCTAAAGCGTATTTTTAGTTTTTAAACTATTAATTTATTTTTTCTTTTTAGCGTGATTTTCTAAAAGCGTGTTTTTAAACTATAATATTTAAATGAGGTCCCGGTACGGAGGACTGGAACAATAGTTCTTAAAATAATTTAATTGTGAAAAAACAAGGTTAAATGCGAAGTATGTCAAGTCAACCAGATTCGAACAGGGAATCTCCTGATCCGTAATCAGGCGCGTTATCCATTGTGCCGCTATCCACGTAGGTTTGAATGTCTTTACTGAATACTTTCATTCCACATGGGTTAAATTGATCTTCATAAGTTAAAATAAAATCACTAACCTGGCGATCCTAATCATGATGAGATAATAAACTTATCAAAATATTTTAGTGTCGTCGGTCCTGATAAGTCTACAACGTTTAAATAAATCGGATCGCTTAAAGTAGGGCGAAATCGAGCCCAAAAAGTCAGTTACAAAACAACATCGTGAAATCAATATAATAGCGTATTAAAAAGAATCAACTGTTTTCTTTCTGAAAGAAAGCCTCGTAAATGTTTCTGTGCAGTCATTAGTGTATATGAGGAGTGTTCAGATTCCAGGAAAAGTCAGTCACATACATACATACAAACATACAGGTGAAATTAATAAAAGCGTGGTTAAAAACTGACGAGCCTCGATGGCGTCGGAAGTTGTTCAGCCTCGTGAGTCGGACTACTGATGGAGAAGCTCTTTTTCCGGGTTTGTTCCCCCATACGATACGCAAATGCGGGCAGTCCCCCCTAATAGTCCTCCCAGAAGGCACTATCCTTCTCTTCAGCTGATACTTGTTTCCAGTCAAACGGTGTTACCTACGGGTGCTCCATCACAACAGAAGCTGCCCCTTTCCTTCCATCCATGAGTAAACTGGGCATCTGTTCCGCGCTGCCGGACACTGAGGGTTAGTCACAACAACGTTTGAAAGCTCTTTTTGCTATTCGTTAGAAGGCGACTCCGAAACATTATGGGGGAGAGAAATAAACTTTAAAATAACGACCCAGTTTAAGAAGATAAAAGCAATGGAATTTTGCCATAAAAATCTGTTTATGATATAATTTTGAAACGCAAATATTGATAAATGGAGCGATAAAAGAATTATTTATGGAGAAAATAATCGAAAACGTAATAGATATCTCTTTTCAATTAATATGAGGGTTCAAAATACATAGACAGCATTTTTTTTTTACTCAATAAAGAAAATCACACCACCGCAAAAACAGGATAAACAAAAAGGACTTTATTGAAAGAGTGGCTATAATGATTATAAAAGCCAAGGATAGTCACATATTTTTATACTACCCCCCCACTTTTGTATCTCTTTTAGTAATAAAATTTTCTAACCAACCACAAGTTCCATAATTGTGTGTGAAAGTAACTTTTACTTTATAAACTTTATACAGCAGAGTTACAGCAAATTAAAGCATATAATAATACACAGTCCAGTCACATTAATGTGACCACCACCTACTTTTTCGACGTCAACGTGAAATAACCAACCACAAAGGCAGGTGGCAGCACATTGCTGTAGAGTGTATTTAAAGAATTCAATTTAAATACCACTTAATACTACAGTCCACACTCCACTTAAAGCCAGAATATACAAGAGTGTATATTCTGGCTTTTGACCGGTGGTCACATTAATGTGACTTGACTGTGTAATTTCTTTACCAAATATTTTATGTCGGAGTTTCACCAAGTGTGGCAGAATAAATATTCATATAACAATTAACTGTAGCTGAATCTATCTTTTATTTGTACTTTGCATGCGTATAACCATGAAGTCTGATGTTATATATGTTATTTTATAAGTTATATTTAGTTAATTAAATTATTAATGAGATCCCTGATGCTGAAGCTGATGCTGATACTGTGAATCTAAATACTAGTCAATTTTTGTAAGGAACAAACAAACGTCTCCTATTTTGGAAATATTCAAGCAGTTTCTTTCTTTTATAATATTACTAACAGCTTCTTACGGTCAGCTTCTTTTATAATATTACCTAAAAATTGATTCCACAAGTTAAGAAGTAGAGAGAAATGCATCAATTAATAAACTGAATATTATTTTACATATATTTCGATATGAGAGGCATTTTTAAACAATACTTGAAAATTCTTCTATTGCAACATTTAAAAAAATGAATTAAATTTTAAAAAAGAAAAGTGCTTCAGTCACCGACAAAATTTCTATAGCCCAGCACGAAAGCTGAAACGCCCACTAGTGGGGGGTAGGGACCAGGTTGACTACCACTGGTATAACCGAGCAGGAGACCAATAAACAGGAATCATATTCCTTAGAAGCAATCATTCTTGGTTAGATAATCATCCACTTATTTATCCATAAATCATCCATTTATGTCTTATGGGAGTGGTGCCATTTTTTATCCTCTTATAAAAGGAGAAAAAATATGTCGCACCCTCGTTAAACTTTTATTATTAAATGTCATAACTAACTTTGATGTCTTATTCAGTTAATTTTATGATAGCTATATATGAATCGCGAGTAAACTTAATTTTTACTAAAAGTCAATCCTTTTGATTAAAGGTTAACCAGGATTGAATTTTTTTAAAACCTTAATTAAGAGAAAACTTTCTTCAGAATCGTCATTAAATGATATTTACAGGGTGACGTTTCATTAACCTACAACTTTTTAACTGAAATAACTTCTCAGAGCCTCACTAGATGGCGCTGTGAATGCGTTCAGTGAGAAAGGGTATAAAGGAATTAGTTTCGTGTTAGTTCCAAACCATTTTTGAAGTGTTATATTCAACGGTAGAACATATTTTTATTGTTAAAATTGGTATTTATGTGGTATGCTGAAGATAAAGTAGGAGGTAATGCTGAAAGAGTCATTTTTCTCCCAGACTCGTAATCTGGGTATGAACATTGGTGAATATTGGTTCATGCAGGACGGTGCCCCACCTCATTGAACACGCAATGCGTTTGACGCCATGAACAGTGACTTTGAAACCCAAGTTATCGCTTATTAATATTCAAGCAATTATTCTAGTATAATCCATTGGCCATCTTATTCACCAGATATGAATCCACGTGGTTTCACTTTTGAGGTCAATTTTTTGGTTTACAAGAAAAACCGACAGATCTTAATAGCCTTAAAAGATCAATAACTGACGAATTTGCAAGTATTAAAAAAATGTAACTGATAACTTTTGTGAATAGGTTGTACTATTGTATCGTCTCTGAAAGTTGTCATTTTGAAAACCTTGTCCATTAAATACCTTTTACACATTCTTTTCAATAAAAAACGTTTGTAGTGCTACCTGCAACTCAATAGTTATTTTAGCTAAATGTTATAGGTTAATTAAAATTTACTCTGCTGTTTTGACGTTCAATAATGACGCTTCTAGTATAGCTACATATGCTATTATAAAAGAAACAGAACTTTTGCGAGGTTTAATTTTAAATTTTGGAATTGACTTACAAATAAGACAATAATTATTGAAAAATGAAATAGGTGGCAACAGGTGACAAGCTATTTTTCTTTAACTATTTCCGTTTAGGAAGTCAAGCCGTTTTTCTTTTAGCAAGTCATGATCATTTTCATTTAGGAAGTCACAGGTATTTTTCATTTAAACGCCTTAGTCACTTTCCATTAATGAAATCGCAGTCAATTTTTTTCGTTTAGAAAGTCATAGGTAACTTCCATTTAAAAAGCCATAGCCATTTTCTATTCAGGAAATCACAGCCATTTTACGATTCGGAATCATAGGTAATTACCATTTAAAAAGCCATAGGCTTTTTCATTAAGAAGTCATAGGTAATTTCCATTTAAACAGCCACAGCCATTTTGCATATAGGAAATCATAGCCATTATTTATTTAGGAAGCCATAGGTAATTTCCATGTAAAAAAACATATCCATTTTCTATTTAGGAAATCACAGTCACTTTTTGTTTAGGAATCATAGGCAATTTCCATTTAAAAAGCCATAATCATTTTCTATTTAGGAAATCACAGCCATTTACAATTAGCAATCATAGGTAATTTCCGTTTAAAAAGTCAGCCTTTTAGAAAGGTCTGGTCATAGGAAATTGTGACAATTATCATTATTGACATTTATATCCTGTTGCCATTTGCAATAGCTGAGTAATGTTGCCAGCTGATTCTTTCGCATGCCAAATGATATATCGGCCATCCACTGGCACTAATTATCGCGGATGACAGCCAACAAAGTTCCTCGCTTTATTTTGTAAGACTATCCAATACTGCGCTCGACACAAAACTCACCATTTTGGGGTGCTTTGCGCACCACTGCATCTTTCCTTAACCGTTCATTCTTCCGTGGAAAGTCGTTCAAATGAGTACTTCTAGCCATTTCGTTGGCACGCAATAAATTAAAAACGTAAACAAAATTTTATCCAGTTCCTTCTATTAGCTCACACTCTCCCTATATATATATCTTGTTCAAATTTTCAATCGTTCATAAAAATACTTTTTATTCATCCACTCAAGTTCAAACAAATTTTTTTTTTAACTTGTAGTGGATGACACTGGATGTTGATACAGTTTTTTCAAATATTAATTCAGTAATTTAATTTAATTAATTAATTTTAGTTTTTTTGTAGATTTAAGTTGCATGCATCTACCAATAGATGGGGCCAGATAAACTTAAAAAATGAATGAAAATTATTTATAAAGGACTTTCTGCAATAGAGAGAAAAAAAGTAGGAATTGACTTTAATTTTTTTTTTTTTATATTACTTGTTTATAGTAAAACTCAGTTAAGTATTAGTTTAAATAATTATTATATAATTTGAAGGCTACGTGTTGCATTTATATGTATTAAGAATAGCCTGCAGACAAAAAGGTGGAAGAGATCAATGCTTTTTAAGGATAAATATACCCGAATTTGCATGTGGTATAGGAGCCAACCCGGAAAACTCGATATCAACAATAAAAAAAATGTTTCATATAGATAATATTCATTTAATATTAATTTTTAATGGTAAGGGGGGGAAAATGGAATTTGAAATTACAATTTACAGAATAATTGTACATCGGTGAATCTCGTATTCTACTTATTTTTACCACGAACAGCGCTCCTTTGAAGTCAACGAAAGGATTACTTTTAAAAGTAGCAATTATATAGGAAGAAACAAGGAAAACTCTCACCAGGCAGCCTGGTTGTGGACAGCAGACATATAAGCCGTCCAAATCGCGGTTGAGTAACCCCGTTTCTGAAAACTAAACGGAAAATACGAGTGAATTCGAATCTGAACTCTCCTTCAAGCTAGAGGTGCGATGTTAATACCGTACAATATTTTATTTCTTATGGGAGAAAACCAGAAAAACTCCCACCAAGTTGTCTGACCAACGAGGCAAGAGAAATAAAATGAATATTTCCTACAATCACAAACGCTATCGAGTCTGCCTGTTTTAGAAACAGTGCCGGCAGACAAATGGTGACATTGTTGTTGTTTTGAAACAAACAATAATGATGCCGTCAATCGATTTAACCTCAGCCCTAATGCTCACCAGCAGATCTCTTACCACTGAGCCACGAGTCGGGCCGAATTCTCTATACCGTACAATATTTTATTTCTTAGGTGTGTGTTGCGGCTAATCTTCAGTATTCGGCAGCGCGGGTCGGATACTCCATGAGTAGTCTACTCATGGATGGAAGGATAGAGGACAGCTTTCGTGATGGAGCACTGATAGGTAGAAGTCTAACTTGGCTCCGAGACGCTGAAGAAAAAGAGGAGAGTGCCTTCAAGAAGGCTTTTTTAGAGGGAAGAACAACCCTGTATTTGTATCGTATGAGAGAACACTCGGACAACTCGCACCAGGTAGTCTGACTGACGGGCAAGATGCTGAACAACACAAAAGGTTATCCAGTCCCTCGTTTTTTGAAACTGTCAAGAATAATGTGGTCAGTGGATTTAACCTCTTTTCTAATTCTCACCAGCGGTCCCCGTTACCACTGAGCCATCAATCTGTTTATTTTTAAATGTTATCTTTGTTGTTTTCAGATGAATTTTTTCAAGGAATTTTTTTACCTGAGATCATTCTTCACTAAAACAGAAGCTGAGATATAGCTGATTCAACATTAACTGGACTAACCTCGGCACAGGAGATCTTCTACAATGAGTTAGCATCGTTCTATTGTAATTTTGTACGAACCACTTTATGATGGAAACCACTTAGAAGGATTTAGGGATTCGCATCCTCATCCTCCTATATATTTATCATGTCCATCATAGACATCCGATTTGACATTACTTGAGTTTAAAATTAAACACCTTCAGAAATTAAATGCGCTATTCATCACTGCGTTTTGATTTCTGAAATTTTTTTTCAATGATTTTAAGATGTTTTTTTTAATTGTCAAATAGTTCAAGAACTCACGAGTTTTTAGGGATTCAATGAAGTGTCGACGTTCCGCTGAGCGGTCGTTTTCCTCCTGATACCACTCCAGTTTTTATCTCGATTCAACACACGAGCGCACTCATGCTCACGAGAAGATGCCGATAAAACCGTTATCTGCACCGCCAGTGTCAATTTTCTCAGATCCTCAGGACAGAAGCACGCCACGCTCAATTTTTTTTTTTTTTTTTTTTAATACTGAGAGAAATTGGCATTACATGTTATTAGAAAAAGTGGTTCCATGGTAAAAAAAAATTTTTAAAGAAAACAGATTAAAGTACTTTCTGAAGAAATGAGTAACAGAAAAAAATTAACCAATAAAATTGGCATTACGATCGTTTTAATTCTGATGTGAGAAGAATGCTATTTGGTATTTCGATGACTTCAATCGATCTGATCATGTTGCAATTGTCGATTTTCGATAATCTGAGGCAAATTTTTTAATATTTCTGCTCCCAAAACTGTTTTCTTTTTTTTTCAGAAAATAAATAAATAAATTGTATTATGGTCAATCAGAGAAATAAAATAATAAAAAAAAATAAAAAATGGTGTAATAGTGTTTTAAAAAAAAAAATTAAAAAAACATAAACCAAAATTAATTGATATGATAGCTTTAATTCAGATGTGAAACAAATATTAAAAAGCAATTTTGCAATATACGATTGCATTACAAATTTCGAAGAATCTTGCTATTTAAATATTTCTGCTCCCAAAACTGTTTTCTTTTCTTTCTCAGAAAATAAATAAATAAATTGTACTACATTGAAAAAAAAAAATTAAAAAAAAAAATAATGAATGAATAGGAAATCACATGTGAAAAAAATCGTAATGGATTAAAAATGATGCCAAGCTATTTAAAGGCAAATTATGGTAAAAAAGATTCATTAAATGAATGAATAGGATCGTTTTAAATTCACATGTGAAAAAAACAAAGCTGTTTTTTTTTTTCGATTATTGTAATTCCAATATAATCCAGAAAAATATATAAATTTAGATAATAAAAAAAATGCTATTTAAATAAATCCCAAACTGTTTTCTTTCTCATTGTACAAAAAAAAAATGGTAAATGGTAAAAATTTAGATAAAGAAAACAGATTAAAATACTTTTTGAAGAAGATATCGAGTAAAAAAAAAAAAAATAATGAATGAATAGGATCGTTTTAATTCACATGTGAAAAAATGCAAAGCTGTTTGAGAATTTCGATTCAGACGATTACATTACAAATTTAGATAATCCGAATTCAGGAATCTTGCTATTTAAATATTTCTGCTCCCAAAACTGTTTTCTTTCTATTGTACATCCATCAGAAAATAAATAAATAAATAAAAAAAAATGGTATTATGGTAAAAATTTTGACAAAGAAAAACAGATTGAAATACTTTTTGAAGATATCGAGTAAAAAAAAAAAAATAATGAATGAATAGGATCGTTTTAATTCACAATGAAAAAATGCAAAGCTGTTTGAGAATTTCGATTAACGCAATATATTCGATTGCATTACAAATTTAGATAATCCGAGATTCAGGAATCTTGTTATTTAAATATTTCTGCTCCCAAAACTGTTTTTTTTCTTTTCATTGTACATCCATCAGAAAATAAATAAATAAATAAAAATGGTATTATGGTAAAAATTTAGATAAAGAAAAACAGATTAAAAATACTTTTTTTGAAGATATCGAGTAAAAAAAAAAAAAATAATGAATGAATAGGATCGTTTTAATTCACATGTGAAAAAATGCAAAGCTGTTTGAGAATTTCGATTAACGCAATATACTCGATTACATTACAAATTTAGATAATCGGAGATTCAGGAATCTTGCTATTTAAATATTTCTGCTCCCAAAACTGTTTTCTTTCTCATTGTACATCCATCAGAAAATAAATAAATAAATAAAAATGGTATTATGGTAAAAATTTAGATAAAGAAAACAGATTAAAATACTTTTTGAAGATATCGAGTAAAAAAAAAAAAAAAAATAATGAATGAATAGGATCGTTTTAATTCACATGTGAAAAATGCAAAGCTGTTTGAGAATTTCGATTAACGCAATATACTCGATTACATTACAAATTTAGATAATCGGAGATTCAGGAATCTTGCTATTTAAATATTTCTGCTCTCAAAACTGTTTTCTTTCTTATTGTACATCCATCAGAAAATAAATAAATAAATAAAAATGGTATTATGGTAAAAATTTAGATAAAGAAAACAGATTGAAATACTTTTTGAAGATATCGAGTAAAAAAAAAAAAATAATGATTGAATAGGATCGTTTTAATTCACATGTGAAAAAATGCAAAGCTATTTGTAATTTCGATTAACGCAATCTATCCGATTACGTCGCAAATTTTGATTTTCGATAATCTGAGGCACATTTTTTAATTTATGAATCTTGCTATTTAAATATTTTATGGTAAAAATTTAGATAAAGAAAACTATTCTTTCTTACTATACTTCAATCAGAAAAAAAATAAATAAATAAATATATAATGGAGCTACGGTAAAAAATTTTTTTAAAAAGAAAATAGATTAAAAGTACTTTCTGAAGAAATCGAGTAATAAATAAAAAAAATAATTAATTGAAAACAGATTAAAATACGTTTTTAATTTTAATTCAGATGTTGAAAAAATACAAAGCTATTTTTGGTACTTTCCATGTAATTTATATTTATTCGCACAATTACATTGCAAATTTCGATAATCCGAGATTCATGAATCTTGCTATTTAAATATTTCTACTCCCAGAATTTTTTTTTTCTTATTGTACATCCGTCAAAATACAAAATACAAATTACAAAGGACTTGAACGGGCCTGAATGGCCTAGTGTCTAGCGCTCGGTTTCGGGTTCGAGTCCCGGCGGTGCCATGGATGTTTGTAGTGATTCGGAATCCACTTTAAGCCGTAGGTCCCGGTCTCCTATAACTGTAAGAGCGTCACGGAGCAGAAGTCAGACTTCTACCTACGAGTGCTCCATCAGAACAGAAGCTGCCCCCTCTTCCCTTTTTTCATGAAGTATACGACAACAACAACAACAAAGGATTTGAACACAACTGCTTTGCTAAAAATAATAACGTTTTTCTAAAAATGTAATCACACATAAATATTAACATAAATTAATTAACATAAATTTGTAAAACTAGAAATATTATATTGAAAGGGAGAAAAATCAGATATTTCAATTCAACTTTTAGTGCTTTGTATTATATATTACTGAAACGGAACCGATCAAAATGTTTTGCTATACCTGTAGAACGAAGATTTTTTTTAAATGTTCGTGGGACTTTTGTTCTCTTTATGTATCCTACGAACAACCCACCTAAGAGTAATGAGGGCAGGTCATTGATTTCAGGGAGGTCTTTTAGGCGTAACTGCTGCGTATTTGATGCTGTATGGTAGAAAACCCAGTTGTCAGTCCTACGCCCAACGCTCAGCAGCCATATTAGATCGAGACCTACGGTTTAAAAATGGTTCCGAACCACCACAAACATCCATTCCACCGCCGGAACTCGAACTCGAAACCTGCGACACCGAGCGCCAAAACGCACCCAGCCATAAGACCCCAAATATAAAAATTATCTCCAAAAAAAACCGAGATTGAAATTACGTGGCAAATTATCGAGTTTTTAAAAAAAGATAATAATCATTTAACCAGAGGTAATTTAATAATATATTAAATAATAACTTTAAGTTTTATTATTTATTAGTTAAAACGCTTTTGGCAGCGTCATGAACTTCCTACCAAAAACAATGTCATGTTTACAAGTGATAAAAATAGGTTATTATACAAACGTAGATAAAGTCTTAATAATAACTCAAAAATTTTTTTTTTTTTTTTTTTTTTTTTGAGTTAAGAAATGATGAAAAAGCATTTTGGAAATGTGCCATAAGTACAACATTTCAACTATCGTTATCTGATAAATTTTACGAGTTGGACTTTTTTTTATAATTTTTTTTAAATTGCACGATAATGTCTCGGGATCCTTTGAACCTCACCTCCGCATTGCAGAAATTATCTGCTCACACCAGCACCTCGCGGGTTTCTGTGTAGATTCGTTCTCATGAACCTCGAGGCACGTTCAATGGAACGAGTGATTCGCGCTTCTATCGCCGCAAGGCAGATTCCCGTTCATTTCAACTATTTACTGCAGTTATTTCACTTCAATTGCTTCTATATCGCACATTATATTGAAATGGAAAATGAAGTCTAAGGCAAGATGCAGAAATTATTCGAATGAGCCTGAAAGAGGATGATAAATGTGAAATATATATGTAGTAATACGGGACGTAATAGTGTGGGTACGGGACGCCAGATTTTAGTATGCAATTTGGGAAATCAGACTGTAACTGGGTGTGGTGGGGTTGAGATACTTGAGGCACAGGTTGGTGAACTGACAGCTTTATTGACTCAAGCACAAACACCACACACATACAATTAGAGACGTACACTATTTAATACATTTATAGGCATATAATTATAGATTCATGTAAGGATTCCCCTTTTAAGCTGAAAACCCGAAACTCGGATACGTGCAGGGTGCGCGTAATATATTTTCTCTCCAAATATATTTGGCTCTTGCCAGTGGGTAGGAGGAAACATTGTTACATATGTTTAAAAATGTGTTTAATATTAATGAGTTTGTTCATACACAGTAATAAATTATATGTGTATATAATAAGCATAAAATATTTCAAATTTGAAACGCACTCGCATATTATTTTCATGGAAAAACTACGAAATAAAAATAATAAAACCCAACAAAAGAGAATGTATTTTACTTGTTTAGCAATTAATGTTATTATGATCATATTGTATATTATATATCATTATTACAAGATTTGACACAGTTAAATATTGTAATAATGATTTATATATATATATTATATATATATTTAATGATATATTATATTTAACACAGCTATTATTTATTACAGTTACAATATTTAACACAGTTAAAGACAGATTATTATAGATTTGTAGGATTCGTGGTATTAATTCACGGTAAAGCGTAGATCCTGGTCTAATTACTATTACTACCCCACCACATCACTGTGCTTAGAGCTGAGTTGCCTTATACAGCTTGAAATAATGTGGGTGAGAAGTGCCTGACAGGGAACCGTGACGCTCTGACTGTCATATGTTAGAGGAACCTATGTCTTAAAGTGGATTCGAACCACTACAAACATTCATGGCATCGCCGGTACTGAATGAGCGAAATTTGTCGCTCCGAGCGCTAAACACTCGGCCGCCTCAGGCCGCATCATTCCACTTCTAAACCGAAAACACAAAACTCGCATACGTGCAGGGTGCGCAAAATTTACTTTCTGCTGGATGAGAATCTGTAGGCCAACTAATGGGCCAGGATGCGCTAACTATGTTTCCTCTCGGCATGCGAGACTATAAATTAAACGTTTCCCGCTCATTTAAACGTTAAAAAATAACATTATTACTCAAACGTTAAAACATAGGTTGCGCTGCACTTCCTCGTGTGGGTGAGAGTCTCGAGGCCGACTAAGCATTTCTCCTGAATGCCACAAGGGAGCGCTGGCGAGTATGTAGGAGGAAGCACGTACAATGCAATTTACAAATATAATTTTGTTTAATTTCTACAAAACAAATAAAAGAATATTTTATGAATACTATTTTTCTTCTAAACTAATTATAAAATTAGTTTAAAGAATATTATTGAACAAAATTGCAGTTCATGTACATACACAGTCAATCCTTCACTTTTTTAAAATATTCTACAAATATTTTGAAAATAGGCCACTTTTCTTACAAAATTCTAAAATAATCTTTTTTTTTTTTTTTTTTTACCCTGATGGAAGAAATTTGAAACTTGGTTTTTTTAATTAGTGGAGTATACGTTAGAAAAGCTTGAAAGTTATTCGAGCCGAGTGTAGGCTGTTGCAAAATATCCACTGATATCTTCTTGTATTTCAGCAACAATTAATGGCGAAATACGAATTTAAGAAATAAAGACAATATGTAATTTCTTGCGGAATATACGTTAGAAAAGAGAATACACCAAAAAATACGTCAGATAACCTTGTAATTATTTTTCGTACGCAGTACAGGCAAGTTGCGTAATATCTGCACATTCTTTCTTGTAAATTTTGAAAAAAAAAAAATTAAGGATGAGATACGAATTTGAGAAATGAATACAAATGTATATTTTACTGCCGATAATCCACGTAATTATATGTTATATTGCAATTACTTCATGCGGATTATAGGCCCTAATTATATACAATATTTTATTTGTTCGAATAGAGATAATTATATTAATGATTATCAAATTATATGATGGTTTCATCACATAATTATGTGTGGTTTCATCACATAATTTGATAATTATGTGATGAAAGAATAATGAGTAATTGAAAATTTTCGCAGAAAGCAAGCAAGAGGATCCATTGGATGTATCTGCCACCCCGTTTAGAAACGAATTAGAAGTGATTATGACAAAGTGTGTTAGAGCTCAAGTACTACAATCCCATATACTACAGTGCCCAAAAAGTAAGACCAATTATTTTTTTTTTTTTTTTTTTTTTTCAAAAACTCTTTATTTATTCTTCCAAATTTATTTCATCGCCTTCAAAGTAATACCTTCCGGACACAATGTACTTATGCCAACTTTGCCAGCACTTAGGTCAGGGATGGCCTTCAAAAGCACGCGCCGATTCACGTTGAATCTCTTCAATCGACTCAAAACGGTGTACCCGGAGTGGTCTTTTGAGTTTAGGGAATAGCCAGAAGTCGCACGGTGGGAATACGGCGGTTGTGGAACGACGTGGGTTTCATTTTTGGCGAAAAAGTCACGAAGAATCAATGCGTTTCCGCAAACAAAATTGAATGCAAGTTCTTTGCTCAATCAATTCGGACATTTCAAAATCGCCGGAATCAGTTTTAGCGTCTCACAAAGCCAAGCGTAACTCAAACACTCATGAATATTTTGACGTCACATTTAACACAGATGTCAAGGACAGTGCCAACAACCTAAAAAAAAAAAATCCATAAGCCCCTGGAATTTTAAATTGAAAGTTGGTCTTACTTTTTGGACATAGTAGTATGTGTTTTCTCCATACTACAAGCAAAGGCGGAGGAGCACGCCTAAAAATTTTCGGGAAGGCTAAACATCCTTCTCAACACATGTGGGTGAATTTTTCGTGTTATACATAAAAAGAATACCATTCTCCATTAGAAATGAAATACTATCACCAAATACACGAAAATTTTCAAACTGACCTCTTTGTCTAATCAGAAAGCAATCATACATTAACACATAATTTTTAAAAAATTTGGTAGTGATGTCTAAACGATTAAATTTAAAAACTTTAATCGTTTTGTTTGTCTCAAGTTCCAAGAAGGAAAATACACGGGATTTGTTTAGTGTGTGATTTTATTCCTAGTGGTGTAATGGATCTTCATAGTGCTTCGGAATCAACTTTAAACTGTACGTCCCAGGCTAATATAGCTGTAAAAAGAGTTAGTCATAGGAGTGGCAACCCTAATCGTTAAAAAAAAATCCTCTCCTGCCTTGAAATCTACCAGTAGGCAGACTTCCTTGGTCCACAATGGGCTGTTGTGCCAATGAAAAAGAAAAGAAAACATTTTAAGTAATAAAAATTTCCACCAGAAATTATAATTGTGAAAAAAAGAACACTTATATAAAACGAGAGAAGGTTTGACTGCACTGGTGAAAATATTGCAATCACTGCTTTTAAAAATGAGAAGATTCGATGGCAGATGTGACAAGTCAATCCCCTCGCATTGACCATCGGACTACTGGGAAGATTTTTTGAGTTTTCGACCTGCAAATGGTGTTATTCATGAAAGACGTTCCAAAGGTAACAATCTCCTCATTCCCTTTCGAAGTCACTGATATAATAAACCCCATCTTATGCATCAATCATCATGCATTCAAAAAAGCAATAAAAATAATATCTAACTCCCTAGCACGACAACCCATAGTGGGCCAAGGCCGCCTGCCTACCGGCAGATTTCGAGACTTTTTACAGGGTAGGGTTACCAGCTTAACGCTTTACAGTCATATTAGACCGGGACCTACGGTTTAAATTAGATTCAGAACTCTGAAATTCCGGATTCCGAAAGACTGCAAACATTCATGGCACCGCCGGGACTCGAACCAAAAACCTGTAGCACTGAGCAGCAGAGAAATAATATCAGAAAGTCTTTTTTTCCTCCCCGATAAAGACTGCTGTGTTCTTCAATATAATCTATATTGATTAAATTAAAGAAACAATTCCTAAATTTAGATAAATTAATGCTGCAAAAGCGAAATAAAAGTAATGTAAATGCAGAATTTTAATAATTGAATTTAATTTTATATTTGTCCTTCCTCGAAATTTCATCCGAAATCTTTCACGACAAATAGAAATATTTTAAATAATACTACTTTGTCAAAAAGTAAGACCCATTTTCAATTAAAAATTCCCGGGGCTTATGGAATTTCAATTTTTTTCTTCTTTTTTTTAGGTTGCTGGCACTGTCCTTGACATGTGCGTGAAATTTCACGTCAAAATATTCCTTAGTGTTCGACGAAGAAAAAAAAAGTGTGAGACGCTCAAACTGATTCGGGCGATTTTTGAAATGTCTAAATTAATTGAGCAAAGAACTCTCATTCAATTTTGTTTGCGGAAACGTATAGAATGTTGCAGAAGGCATTCGGTGAGCATTTCTGTATCGGAAAGAAATGTTTAGAAGTGGTATATACAGTTCAAGAAGACATAAAGACGAAGAGCCCTCTGGTCGACCACCAACCTCAACCGACGAAGCTCAACCGACGTAAAAAATTAAAGATTTGGCGCTTGCAAACCGCCCATTTACAATTAGAGACCTTGCTGCTGATGTTGGAATTTTAAAAGGATCGGTCAATTCCATTGTGGACCTCAAACGCGTCAAATCTCGATTGGTACCGAAAAAACTGAATACGCCAGCTCACACTGCATTGATTTTTTCGTGACTTTTTTCGCCAAAAATGAAACCCATATCGTTCCACAACCACTGTATTCACACTGTGCGACTTCTGGCTATTCCCTTAACTCGAAAGACCACTACGGAGACACCGTTTTGAGTCGATTGACGAGATTCAACATGAATCGCCGCACGTTTTGAAGGCCATCCCTGCCGATGTCTTTTAGCCTGCATTGAGGATTGAAAAAAAGTTGGCATAATCGCATTGTGTCTGAAGGGATTACTTTGAAGGCGAGGAAATAAATTTGAAAGAATAAATAAAGATTTTTGAATAAAAATTATTGGTCTTACTTTTTGGGCACAAGTAGTAGGAAATATATTTAAGAATTGGTTAATTACAAAAAATTAATGGTAACAACTGCATTCGAAATGTCGAAGTATTTACTGGAGTAAATACCGGCAAAATATTCGAAATTATGCCGATTCTTCTACCAATTCTTGATTACACTGGAAACGTTGGCCACATTCTATTGTTCGCAGCGCGAGGAAAAGTGCACAGCGAGATTTCACTTTTCCTGTGTCCATTTCTTTTTTGCAGTCACGAGAGCTTTTTAACAGCTTTTATAAGGAAGTGCACTGCAGTTAAAACAAATGGAGACAAAAAGGTGTTCCATCTGGTTTTTTGGCCAATTCTTTTCCTTCCGCGTTCGCGGCTCATTTTTAAATTCCTTTTTTGTATTGAGGGAGAAACTCGTGATTCGTTAAAAGAATATAAATTCTGACAGAATGACAAGTTTGATTTGAATTCATCTTTTAAAACCAAAATTTGTAAAAAAAAAAAAAAAATTATCTCATTGTATGTACTCGTTCAGTCATTAAAAGCACTCGGTTAATCATTAAAGTTATTCGTTCAATCATTAAAGTTACACGTTCACATTGAAAGAGCTTGTTCACATTGAAAGTACTCGTTTACTCATTGAAAGTACTCATTCACATTGAAGGTACTCGTTCATTCATTGAATGTGATCGTTCACTCATTGAAAGTACTCGCTCACATTTAAAGTGCTCGTTCATTCATCAAAATTACTCGTTAACATTAAAATATTCGTTCACTCATTGAAAGAACTCGTTCACATTGAAAGTACTTATTCACTAATTGAAAGTACTCGTTCACTCATTAAAGTTATTCGTTCACATTGAAGGTACCCGTTCACATTGAAAGTGCCGTTCATTTTGAAGGCACTCGTTCATTCATTGAAAGTGCTCGTTCATTCATCAAAATTACTCGTTAGCATTAAAAAAATATTCGTTTACTCATTAAAAGTTCTAGTTCACTAATTGAAAGTACTCGTTCACTTATTAAAGTTACTTGTTTACATTGAAGGTACCCGTTAACATTGAAAGTACTCTTTCACTTTGAAGGTACTCGTTCACTCGTACCTAGCATTTGAATGTTTTTACGATAATATTTTTTTTATACAATTTTGAAAGAAAATAATCTGTTAAGTATTTACTTGTAGTGAGTACGTATTTGTAGTGCATATTTAAGTACGATATATTGCAAAAAAATTTTTATTCTAAAGCTTACGCATTGAAAAATAAACCAAACAATAAAATTGTGCAGTTTGACTCATTAAAAACAATACATCATATCTTCAGGCACTCGGTGCCACAGGTTTCGATTCCAGTCTCGACGGTGCCATGGATGCTTGTAGTGGTTCGGAATTTACTTTAAACGGTAGGTTCCAGTCTAAAATGATTGTTGGGCGTAGGGCTGACAACTCTACCTAAAAAAAAAAGAAAACATTTCATGGTTCAGAATCTGCCAATAGGCATAGTCTCGGCCCACCATGGGGCTGGCGCGCCAATGAAGACGAATGTATTTGTAATATTTAATTACATGTATTGCAAAAATTCTTTAATCTAAAGCTTATGCATTGAAAAATAAACCAAAAATTAAAAATTATAATGTATTGTTTTTAAGGAGTCAAACTTTTTACTTCAAAATAACATTCAACAATTTTTAGAAAATAGGAGAAAATCCACTTTGCGTAGGTTATACATTGGCTTTAAATTTCAAATGGTTCGCATCTCTTTTATCAAATGTTGAGTAACTTTCGCTTATATTGATGTTCTATTTTCGAGGAGATTCAATCCAGACACATAAGTTTTTATTTTCTGATACAGAAGGTCATCAAACTTTCAGGAGTTGTTTTTTATATTAAATTATATAACTATTATTATAAATATATATATATATATATATATTACAACTTTTCGTTATTGGTGAATTTTTCTGGTTGAAGTTATTTTTACGTTGTCGTACTGTATGTTTTCTCGACCTCTCCTTCTGACCGGAATTTTTCACTTTCTCGTCTCCGGATGTTCGAAATTTGATAGCGATAGGGGTGCCTAAAATGTCTCAGCGGGAACTTAGGAGAAAGAGCTCATTGAATTTCACACTGTTTTTATTGCTAAATTTGCAATGCCGTCTAAGAAAAGAACTTTCAATGAAATCAGAATTGACTCTAAACGTAGAGCAATACTTGGATCTATAATAAATGTGGAAAAATCGGAATGCATCTAATAGATAGAGAATGACCAATACTACAGTTGAAGAAAGTTAAGATATTGCCTTAAACAGACGTGAACATAAATAAAAGAGTTAATAATTTTTTTCTTTATATGCGTTAGCTTTCTATAAATCTAGCTGCACTACCAAATTGTCCGTTTTATTCAGATAAGCACTACTCATCCATTTTCATTCCCAATTACATTGTTCAAAATTGTGGTTTTCTATAACTGTTTCGTTCTCCTCCATTCGGCTAACACTCTAGCATTTGGTACCACAGGCTTCAGGTTCGAATCTTGGTGATGGCTTCTGAATCCACGTTAAACTATAGGTCCTGATCTAATTAGACGCAAGTGTGCACAAAATGACCGTAGAGCGACAAACCAAACCTCCATTCGGTTGAATAGTGATCTTTAGTGGCGACTAAAACTGCACGTATACCTGCAATTTTTAGGGGTGATTAATCTCAAGTGAATGTGACTGGTATTCAAAGACAACTTAGATTTTTGTAGAGAAACTGCTTGGTTACGAAAATGAAACTCATTGTTTACAACGCAGATTCGTGCACGGGTGATTATTGAGTTACTGCACCTCAACAGAGGCGATCCCATTTTATTTCGAGGATTATTCCGTTTTATAGATTATTCTTATGATTCCGATTATTCCGAATAGAACGTACATATTCATATTTGTTCGCGCACACCGTTCATTATTTAGTTGCCTTCTATAAGTAAACGTTGCATCATTTTCCTTTTTTTTTTTCTTATTGTAAGCTGAATAAACATTATGTGGATGGACCTAGGAATTTTTCATTAGTGAGATTGGAGAAAAGACCACCGTTATAAGATTGCAGGATGAAGGAATATTCCGATAGACACATAGAAACGAAATTGGGGCTGGAAGTTTGTGAGAATACTATAGAAAACTGGAATAATCTTAAGACTGCTGCACAGGTTTGGTTTGTCGCTCTACAATCATTTTGTGCATAGGAGGGCTAATTAGAGCGGAACCTACAAGCATCTATGATTGCGACATTTCTGATTCCCAAAATCGCAGAAGACCTAGCGTTGTTCTGAATATAATTCTGGTAAAAAAATAATTAGTAAATCATTTTTTAAATAAATTATATATATATATATATATATAAAGAGAGATATATATAGATATAATTTATTTAACAAATGACTTATTAATTATTTTTTACCAGAATTATATCCAGAACAACACTAGGTCTTCTGCGTTTTTGGGAATCAGAAATGTCGCAATCATAGATGCTTAGATCATTCTAAACAGAATTATTAATATTTGGAATGGAGTTATAAGACTTTTGTGCAATTTTATGCAAGTATTGGATACAAGTAAGCAAGGTAAATAATTTTTTATTTTCAATGAACATAATAGAGTTCCTACAAATAAGTTTCTAAGATTAAAATGTAAACGAAGAAGAAGGGGAAAAAATTGTATTGGATACATCCAGTATTGAGAACTTGAAAAAATATTTAGATAATTTTTTAATTGTTTCCTAATGAATAAAACATAGTATGTTAAAAAAAAGCGATAATAATTTCATCAATATAAACATCTCCTATCTCGAAATCTGCCAGTAGGCAGATCAATAAAATCTAAATAATATATATAAATATAAATACATAAAATAAGCGGTATATATATATATATATAAAGAAACTTCTCTCATTTACAACGCAGGAGATAGAGGTTGCTATGCAACCAAGGTTCTACGTCAATCTAGCAAATTGCCGTCAATCGTCATTTTAGTCTTAGAGCACAAGTACGTAATCATTATAATCCATTAATAGCAATCCAAAAATTTATTTTCAAAATAAGAGCAGTATAACGAAGACTAAAGAATCTATTTAGTATCGGAAATACTTAATCATCAAACTAAAATCTTGCAAGTGCGTGGGATTGTAAGAATAATAATTAAGAGCAGATTTGAAAATCTGCAAATAGAAGATTGACGTAAATGTCATCTGTAATCGAATTTCGTCTATATATCTGTAAATAACAGTAGGTGGATAACAATCTCTTATTTTAGTACAAACTGCAGAAAGGAAAAGGAAATAATAACAATAAAAAATGTGGCGGAAAACAGAATGGGAAGAATGTAGAGAGTTCAACAACCAGTATTCTTGCTGAATCACGATTTTCGATTATTCACGCAAAGTAAAGGACTCTTTCAAATCAATCTCGAGTGATCTCGGGGCTTTATAACGATCTAAGGGAAAGGACAAAAAAAAGCATCATGCAAGAATCACAAGATTACAATTTATTTTTTAAACTTTCGTGATTCATTGAATAATGGAATATTCGCCATTCGTTTATTCAGAAAACATACATTTATGACTCAGAAAAAGAATAATAGGTTTCTTTTTTAAATTGAAAAGATTCAGAATAAAGATGTCCAGAAGAAATATTTTGGAAGATTCAAATTTAAGATAATATTTAAGATGATTGAGTTTTGATGATTGACCTCAAGTCCATTTGATCTTTGGTTGTCGTTGTACCTCAAATCTGTTGTATATGTTGGTGCGTTATAGTTCTATGTTCCTAGAAAAAGATGGGTTGTTACAAGCATCCAAAGTGACAGTTTAAGTGCAGCTACGAACTATTCTATTAGATTTAGGCCCCCTATAGATATATTTTTTTGAGTGAAAAATTGAAGCATAAAGAGTTATTACAATCATGTCCATAAATTAAGGATAATGAAGTTCAGTCAAAGAAAGAGACAGAAGCAAAACAAATTTGACTTATTTGTAAAGTCTATTTATTAAACAAAAGGTAAAGAGCAAAAAAGATGCTATATGTTTGACATAATTAATAAAAATTGCGATTTTTACTCCCTGGAGCAAATTTCAAAAAAGAACCTATTTACAAAAAACAGTATAACATGGTGAGTATGATGGTTAATATGGAGTATGTCTCCGGACGATGCAATACAGGCCTTACAACGCCTAGGCATGCTGAGTATCAAATTATCAATCTGATCTTGGGGAATATTACACCACTCACCAAGCAATGCCCTCCGAAGTTCCGGTTGACAGGTGGGAGGGGTTTGCAATTCGTCGGCCAAGCATATCCCACACATGCTCTATTGATTCAAGTCCGGTGAGTATGCTGGCCAAACCATACGGGTGATATCCTCCAATTGAAGGCATTCGTCTACAATGTTTGCACGGTGAGGACGGGCGTTGTCATCCATAAACAGAAATTCAGCACCCATGGCGCCCCGAAACAAACGTACATGTTATTCCAGAATAACATCCGATAGATGTGGCCTGTCATCGTTACACTCTGAACATGCAGGTCAGTTCTGGAACCAAGAATAATTCCTCCCCAAACGAGCCATCCTGCACCACCGTAACGGTGTCGTTCAATGGTGTTCTCTTGGTGGTAACGGGTACCTGACGCTCCCCATATGAAAGTCCGGCGAGAATCAGACTGTAAACTAAACCTGGACTCGTCGGAAAACATCACACAAGACCACTGTTGCGGTGTCCACAATGCATGCTCTCTACTCCAGGTTAATCGCAGGCGACAGTGAGTTGCGGTAAGTGGAACACATCTGACAGGCCTACGAGCATATAGACCAATGTGCCCTAAGCGTCTGTACACGGTCTGCCTTGAAACTGTCGTACCGGTAGCTGAAGAGAGCTGACGAGACAGGTCTGATGCTGTGCTCCGTCTGTTTCTTTTGGCAGTAACTGCTAAATACCGGTCCTCATTCGGCGTTGTATTCGGGGGCGACCTGTACTGTAACATTTAGTCACATTACCATCATCTTGGAATCGTTGCCAAGGCCTAGAGATGACACTCTGGGCGATTCCACGTTCCTCGGATACTTCCAGCTGGGTACGTCCACATTCCAGTCGTCCGATAATTCTACCACGTATCATCCAAATGCTTCCTTTGTGCCATAACTATGTGGTTATTGCACTGAAAAGCTTTTAAAGCGCTTGTGAACAATTTTACTTCTTTGCCACCATTCCTTATATACCCCTTTCTTACACTCTCGTCATTGTGACGTACTATCCGCGCCATCTGGTGGTTTCCTGTAATTTGCATATTCTTCTTCAAGATGTGTGTGATAATTCTACAGGTGAAATTTTTATTTTAGAGTTCAATTTCTGTGTGATTCTGAATTATCCTTAATTTATGGACATGAGTGTATTTTGTGTTTACTATTATTCTTACATGTAAGCATAGATAATATAATAATGTTACTAAAAGCACATTGTACAGAAATATATAACCCCAAAAAAATATATGTATAGTAAAATACATAAATATAAACGAAATAAAAAAAAATTATTAAAAAAATTTTATTTTACTAGTGCAATATTTGTTTCTCCACTCTTTCACTTAGCTTTTGCAAATCGATCTCAATTTGGATATTTGCACATCGTAATTGGTGCTGCAGTCCGTAATGTTTGAACGTGTTTTGTGTTTGGTCAATTTCATTTTCGAAAAAAATAAAAAAGATTCGCAGGTGTAAATTGAACCAAAAGCGCTAACAACTTCAACTAAGAATCTGGTTTGCTCTGCTATCAACAATCAACTGTGCGTATCAAGAATGGTCACTGAGGTAGCTTGAAGTGAAACATAGAACCTGTTACGTATTGGATGTTCGAAGATGTGTGCGCATCATGAGTTCGCTGAATATAATTTAATTATTTTGTGAACTCATAACTGTAAACTCATAAATAAAACAGACAATATCTGTCATATATATACAAGAATATTATTTTAAAATCAAAGTTAATTCTTTATCATAATTTCGACAGTTCATTTTTGAATATAGGGATGCACACATAATATATTTTTAATACATTGGTTTTCACAACTTTGGCCTTTATGAAATAAATATATTTTGGAAAAGTGTGATAAATCTCACGGGCCGGAAAAACATTCAAGGCGAGTTGGATACCCCTGCTTTATTACAACACAATATTAAAAAGAATTATTGTACATTATAAAAGATTGAATAAAATACTTTTTTAACATTTACTTTCTATTGAACTAGAAACTTTCAATAAATCCACACCATATTACGAAAAATATAACTATTATATGACTTTTTAAAATAAAATTGCGGAGTAATATAGTGGTTTGCAGTTTGTGCATTCTGGTCAGGGCTGGATTTAGATGAAAAGAGGCCCTAGGCTATTCCACTTATGAGGTGCTTTCACCTCCCATTTGTAAATTACATGAGAGATAATAAAATACATCATTACCGTGATATATATCATATATGTTAAATGAAACATGTTGTGATTGGTACTAATCTTTATTAAAAAATGTGGCACAAGAAAAAAGTCGTGTGCACATATTTGGGCATTTATTCTCAGCACCCTATATAGTAATTGTAACAATAACTAATCAAACATACCACATAGCATTTACAAAGAAACAAAATTCAATAATAAAAATGTTTGCCCACGAAAATAAAATATTCAGTAAAAATTATCATATTTTCTATCAGATAAGTGAACGTATGTATACTTTGGCGCAATCTAGAACAGACCCAATGAGCCGAACGCGTTGATCTTAACCAATACATTTTTATGTTTGTTTATTAGTCATGTGTGTAGAATTTCTCCTTATTTTCCATTCAGTGTTTTAGTGTTTACTGTTTTTAGAGTAGTGCAATTCTAATTTTGCTATTCTAATTTGAATGTAGGTCCCTCTTGATCTTGAGGCCCTAGGCTGAAGCCTAGTTAGCCTTTAGGAAAATCCGGCCCTTATCCTGGTATAGATATTTATTGAAACAAACGTTTATCTTTCCAAAAAAAGAAGATCGAGTTTCAATAATGCACTTCTAAATCTTTTCCTGAGATTTCTATTATAGTCACTTCTAAGATAATCAAATTTTAGTTTTTCTTTCAACATGCAATTCCTCTTCTAGGAAGGATAATTCTAAGCAATAATTACATTCTTGTTCGGATTCGAGTTGGCGATGGCAGGAACTCGCCAACAGTGCAGTCCCGATCGATTTAGAAACCACGTGCGAGTGGTGACCTTCACTCAAGGACGAATCGTGTTTCATTACTTTCAAAGGCGAATTTTTAAAAGGAAAAACGTGAAACGCGAAAAAGAATAAAAGGGTTTTCAAAAAGATTTTTTTTTTTTTCCTTTTTCAAAAACCTTTGCGGGTTTTAAGAGCAAAATGAAAGGATGAATAAGTCAGTTATTATAACAATATTTTTATCCATTTCACACAATATTTTTTTTTGTACACAATTCATTTCTTTTCCATTCTTTCTGGTTTTGGAAAAAATTTATTTATTTTTATTTTTTTTTTTTTGAACAGTTGATATGTTTATTTTTATTGACATTTATTATTCAAAACATTCATTTAAATAAATGAAAGAATTTTTCACATGGAAGAATTGGGAAAAGTAGAAGCAAGTAATTTAAATGAATTCATTTGTTTTCTGTATATATTTATTCTTTTCGTATATTTCTGATATATAAGTCGGTATTAATACAGATATTCTTTATAAAATAGTTAAAAAACAACATTTTTATTCACTAAAATGTTTTTTTTTTTTTTTTTTTATTTTACGTTTTTTTATTTATTTTTTTTTTTTTTATTTATTTTTTGTTCATATTTCTGATATAAATATTGATACAGATATCCTTTATAAAAATAGATTAAAAACAGCATTTTTATTCATTAAAAGTTTATGTTTTTTAATTTATTTTATTTTTTTATTTTATTTATTATTTTATTATTTTATTTATATTTTATTTATAATTCCGTATGATATTAGTACGTAATACTAAGTAAAAATATATAATTGCGTATAATAGTAGTACGTAATGCTAAGCAAAATATATAATTGCGTACAATATAAGTACGTAATACTAAGCAAAAAATATATAATTGCGTACAATATAAGTACGTAATACTAAGCAAAAATATATAATTGCGTATATTATTAATACGTAATACAAAGTAAAAAATATATAATTCGTATAATATTAATACGTAATAGTACAATACTTAAAAATATTTAACCCATTTGAAGAGGGGTAGTTATAGATTCGTGGACTTCACCACTTCTAAGCCGAAAATCCAATGCTCGTTGAGCGAAATATACTTTCTCCCCGGGTGAGAGTCTGCAGGCCAACAAATGCGCCGGAATGCACTAAATATATTTCCTCTCACTGTGAAAGACTATAAACTAAATGTTTCTCGGCAGGTTGAGCTGCACTTGTTCTTGTGAGAGTCTCGAGGCCCACTGACTCACTATTGAACACCACACGGAGCATTCTTGCCAGTGTGCAAGAAGAAGCATGGTTACAAATTGATTTTTTTTTTTAACCAAACAAATAAAAGTAAGTGGCAGATTTGAACCATAGAGTCATGGGAAATGCTGTATTTATTACATAAATGCATCTTGAACGAACGATAGCATTAAACATGCGAGCATTACTAAAAATTGAAGCACATTTTAATAAACCAAAGATAAATGGTTTTATATGCATTATTTTATTTACATAGAAATAAATTTATTGTTGAAGTTTTGCTCAAAATATGTTTTAAAAAATTCATAGATAATTTTCAAATACTATTGTATTGCCTATGGATTGCAAAACCATTGATTTAAAAATCCTCAAAAAGCCAATCGTTATTAAATGAAAAAAAAAAATCCTTTCCCTTCATTTTCTTAATGATGCGGGCCAAGGATATGCAAGCATGCAAAATTGGAATTGGCAATTAATGAAAAGTTTGATTTATTCACAATTATTTCAGAGAAAAGTAAATCACACTGAAATGAAAACAACCCACTTCAAATTCTTAAGCCGATTAAAAACATGAAGTCTTTTCCAGATAAGAAAAAACTTATTGCCAATTAAAGAAGAAAAGAACAACATGACTATTCCAAATGGCGCATGACAACACAATCAAATAAGGAATGAACAATATTTTAAATCATCACTACATTTGATAAAGATTGAAATACAATTTTTTAATTTTATTTTTCAAGTTTAATATGTTTTTTTCCCTTTTTTAATAATGTTTATACTGAATCGAAATCATTCGATATTGATTCAGCACACATATTTTCTTTTTTTTCCTTATCCCACATCGTAGACAGCAACATCTAGACCAAAGTTCAAAAAAACATGTGGTCTCAAGGAAAAAGGGAAAGGGGAGGTTGCAGGTTCGAATCTGAACAGTTCTTCATGCTAGACGTACGATGTTGATACCGTACAATATTTTTGTTTCTCATGGGAGAAAACCAGAAAACTCCCACCAGGTAATCTGACTAAAGAAGCAAGAGAAACAAACTAAATATTTCCTACAATCACAAACGCCATCGAGTCTGCTCATTTTTGAAACAGTCCCTACAACAATGCTGCCAACCGATTGAACCTCCGCCTTGATGCTCTCCATTGGCCCACTGAACCATGAGTCGGGCTATTTCTTATAAGCACCCGTAGGTAGAAGTCTGACTTGACTCCGAGTCACTGAAAAAGGAGGAAAATGTCCCCCGAAAGGAGTTCTTCGGGCAACTATCTAACATTTGCGTATTGTATAGGAGAAAACCTGGAAAAATTCCCACCAGGTAGTCCAATTGCGAGGCAAGATGTTGAACATCACAAACGCCATTGAGTTTCCTCGTTTTTTGAAACAGCGTCTACAAGAAAGCCGCCAGCGGATTGAAAGTCTGAGGTAATGCGTACCACTGAGCCCACAGGTCCTGCATGTTTTATATCTTGATATTCTTAAGTTGGTGACGCTGTAGGGAGGGCAGTGTCTTCCAGGAGGACTTTTTAGGGGTAATTACCCCGCATTTGCGTATCATAAGGAAGAAAGCCCGAAAACTTCCACTAGGTAGTCTGACTAACGAGGCAAGATGCTGACCATCACAAATGCCATCGAGTCACCTTTTTTTTTTTTTTTTTTTTTAATAGTGTCTGCAACAAAGCCGCCAGCGAATTGAACTAATGTTCACCAGAGACACGCGTTCGTCACTGAGCCACGAGTCGGGTTAAGCACACATATAATAGATTCAACATTATTCAGGAGTGTTTTATTGCATCCTGATTGTGGTGTCAGAGCGATCTGGTGGACACAGTGTCGATATCTGAACTAAGGGAGCCAGGTTCGACAAGAGGAGGGGCTTATTCGATGTGCATCAGTGGAACATAAAACCCACATCAGTGGAACATAAAGCAGAACATAATGTCCAATAAAAATATATAAATTGTTACAGTCAAATTCTAGTAAAGACCAATTTGTAAATAAAACTTATCCTGCATGTTTTATTGAATACAACATTCTACGACAATTTATTCCTATATTTTGAACTTGATAATCTATGTCCATTTTTGTAATTACAGATGAAATAAATGAGCATTATGTTTAATTCTCGAGTTATTTAGTAAAATATACTGCGTGATGTAACTGTCGAGCCAAACAATGAAGCTATATATAATCCCTACCTTTAACTAGAGATCATAAAATCGAAACTGCCTTGTACTTCGCTATTAATAAATGCGAGTTTCCTTGGAGGCGCATTTATTTTTACGCTAAAATTCATTGCGGCCGCATTAGGGCAGCCTGGAATAGGACACCTCAACAAGATCGTAAATAAGAGAGACAGCTTTTACGAGAGCAGCAAATATGCAGCATAACCTGAGATATTTTTATTATTACTTTAGGATATATGAATGCCTAATGTCTTCCTCGCATGCGGTTTCAATTCCAGAGAAGATGTTTATTGTTTTTTCCTAGAAATGATATGATGTTTCTAGGAAAAAAAAATAATAAATATACAACAGATTTTTTCACATAGTCAATAAATAAAAATTAAAAAAAAAAAAAAATTCTCTGGAAATATGAGGTTATAGTAATGGTCACTGAAAATGTCCCTATATTTGGTCATATATATTTTATTTAAAATATATAATAAATATGTCATATTTGACTCATAATTTAAAAAAATAAACTTATTATAATGAAAATCATGATTTATTTTTAACAGAAATGAAATTTTAAATTACTGTCTCTTGCATGTCATGTAGATTTCTAAACCATATGTACGGACACCTTTCTACAAGATATCTTGCTGGAACCTCTTTCCGATATTTCTCCAGTTTTTCACTAACGAATGTGGTTCCAACAGGACGGAACACCACCTCACATCAACAGGAATATCAGAAATTATATTGAAGCTATTTACGACTCACGTTGGATCGGACGGAATGGACCTGTTTCTTGGCCATCACGATCACTGGGTTTGAAATTCATAGATTTCTTCTTCAGTGAACACATTAAAATATGACCTACGAACGTCCTATTGGGTCGGAAGAAGATGTAGAGCAAGGGTGGCCAACCCAAATGATCTTGCGAGCCACTTTGGTGATGCATCATAACTTCGCGGGCCGCATATAAAATTATATATCCCCCATATTAGATTTAGACCTACTATAGACCTTTTTTGGAGTGAAACACAGAAATATAATGAATTATTATTTTTGTGTTTTCTATTTATTCTTACATGTACACATAGACAATATAATAATAATGATACTAAACGCACGATGTAAAGAAATATATAACACTTTATTTATATATTTTTTATATTCAGTTCTAAACGAAATAGCACAAAAAATGAAATCATTAAAAAATATTTATTTTACTAGTGCGATATTTGTTTCTCCACTCTTTCACTTAGCTTTTTTTCAAATTGATCTCAATTTGGGTATTTGCACATCGTAATGGGTGTTGCAGGTTAGCGTCCTTATGTTTGAGCGTGTTTTGTGTTTAGTCCATTTCATTTTTGTAAAAAACTCCGGTCTATTAAGTCACTTCAGAGAAAAAGATAAACAATCCTTCTGGTCGACTCGTCGCTGAATACTCTCTCTTCTTCACCAAAAGCCCCCCCCATTTAGACAATCCGTTAAGGAAAGGGCTCAGCTTCCCCACTTCTCATTGGAATAGACATTTCTCAGCACGTGGTCTATCACCAATCACGATGGAACAACTCATTGTTAAACCATATTCAATCTGTAATTAATTCTGACTTGTGAAGGTCGCACAGACATTAGCTAATTTTATGAGTCTCATTAGCTATGATCCCGAACATTTTTATTTGAGTGACAGGTTGTTCTCCTTAGTACAAAACACTAATTGCATGTAATATAATTATCCCCAATACTGCTTGCCTGCTGTCAAATTTGAATGATGGGATGTTATTATATACTTGCCAAATAAAATACATTCCTCTCTCTTAGGAATGGAATGCAAAAACTCTTCCCTTGCGAAAAAAATGCTACAACGTACAAAATATATAATAATAATAATAATAATAATAATAAAATAAAATAACATAACATCAATATATATATATATATATATATATATATATATATTTCGATACAAGATATTACGTTGATTTAATAAATGCTTTAGAACTTTTGTAATAAATAAACCCAGCGCAAAAGCGATTGGAAAATATTTTCAATTTGCTATTATAGATACCTGGAAATTTTTATTCTCAAATATATGTCCAAATTGAAGTATTATCTAGCACAAGTCATACGGTACTTTGTAAAGCACAATTTTAAAATGGAGCCTGGCCAATCCCAGGAGTACTGGACAATCCCATAAAATACGTGATGAATTCTTGAAAGCAACATTTTTCCATAAACTTATATTTTGAAAGTCAACAAGATAAGAGATAAACAAATAATGGAAATAGAGACCCTGCATTAGAGCTAATGCATTATTGACGGAAAGTTCTATCTCCTACTTCGATATAAACAGAACACTATTTGAATAAAATATTTCTTTTTAAAATCAGCAATTGGTAAAATTGATATGTGTGTGTGAAGGACCGCAAGTGGCCCGAGACTCCTACTCAGTCCTACTTCCCTCCTATTAGTTCTACTCTAGGACGAGTTCATAACGAGGAATGGTGTCGCTAATTGATTTGTAAAAGTTAACGTAAACTTGTCCTTCTACACAATGCATGCATGTCAATCTCAAATGAGTATTTTTAGTACTTATACGAGGATTTGTTTTAGTAATTTTCGATACTTATCAGTAGATACGCATGGGTTGCAAACGCCAATACATATCTATCGAAATGAAAACCAGCATTACCACAAAATTCGCATCAACAGAGATATACATTCACCACTTCAGTCAGCAGTCTGATGACCAATTAGCTAACGCTCTGGCCTCTAGTACCACAGGCATCACGTTCGAATCCTGGCGGTGGTGGTACGGATGTTAGTTAGTGGTTCGGAATCCATGTTAAACTGTAGGTTCCGGTCTAATTAGCCTAAAGTGAGCACAAAATGAGCGTAGAGCGACAAACCAAACAAACAATCACCACTTCAGTTGCAATTTATAATATTATCAAGTAACATAGTAATTAAAAAAAAATCTTAGAAGTCTTTTCTAAAATTAAGCTAATTTAAAGATTATTTAATACTAAATGCTATTAAAAATGAAGAGAAATTATTTAGAGAAAAAATATAGAGGAAAAAACAATGAATTTTTTTAAGTACACAATGCCACATAATAATTTTGAAGAGAAAATACGAGTATGAGCATTGTGAGTCCAAGAATTTCATGAAAATTTTAAAACCAAATGCTTATACACTGAAGCGACAAAAGTCATGGGATACCTCTTAATATCGTGTCGGCCCTCCCTTTCGCCCGGCGAAGTGCAGCAACTCGACGTGGAATGGACTCAACAAGTCGTTGGAAGTCTTCTGCAGGAATATTGAGCCATGCTGTCTCGATAGACGTCCGTAATTGTGAAAGCGTTGATGGTGCAGGATTTTGGGCACGAACAGACCTCTCGATGATGACCCATAAATGCTCGATGGGATTCATGTCGGGCGATCTAGGTGGTCAGATCATTCGTTGGAATTGTCCAGAATGTTCTTCAAACCAATCGCGAACAGTTGTGACCCGGTGACAGGGCGCATTGTCATCCATAAAAATCCCATCGTTGTTTGGGTACATGAAGTCCATGAATGGCTGCAAGTGATCTCCAAGTAGCTGAACATAAGCATTTCCAGTCAATGTTCGGTCCAGGCACCAGAGGACCAAGTCCTTGCCATGAAAAACAGCCCACACCATTACGGAGCCACCACCAGCTTGAACAGTGCCTTGCTGACAGTTTGGGTCCATGGCTTCGTGGGGTCTGCGCCACACTCGAACCCTACCATCAACTCTTACCAACTGAAATCGTGACTCATCGGACCAGGCCACGGTTTTCCATTCGTCTAGGGACCAACCGATATGCTCACGTGCCCACGAGAGTCGCTCGTTCTGTCAGTAAAGGCACTCGAGTCGGTCTTCTGCTGGAATAGCCCAAGAAAGCCAAATTTCTCCGCACAGTTCTAACAGACAAGTCCCTTGTACGTCCCACATTGATTTCTGCGGTTATTTGACGCAGTGTTGCTTGTCTGTTAGAATTTACGACTCTTTGCAGACGTCGCCGGTCTCGGTCGTTAAGTGCAGGCGGTCGACCACTGCGCTGTCCATGGTGGGATGTTATGCCTGAAATTCCATACTCTCGGCACACTCTTGACACAGTGGATCTGGGAATGTTGAATTCCCTAACGATTTCGAAATGGCATGACCCATGCGTCTAGCTCCAACTAACATTCCGCGTTCAAAGTCTGTTAATTCCCGTCGTGCGGTCATCATCACGTCAAAACCTCTACACATGAATAACTTGAACAGAAATGAAAGCTCTGCGAAATCACTGCGCCTTTATACCTGTTCTACGCGATGCTGCTGCCATCTGAAAATTTGCATATTGCTATCCCATGACTTTTGTCACTTCAGTGTACATATCAATATAAATGTATCCGTACAACTTGAACTTCCTTTAAGTAAGCCACAGACTAACGGTTCTTGTAACGAACGGGGATAAGTAATAGAAACTTTGTATTTATTCGGGCACTTTCTTATTATTTTTACCTTCCTTTATGGGTGCACTTTCTTTTTATTTTTTGCATTCTTTTATTATTTCACTTTCTTTTTTTTCTGCATTCTTTTATTGGTTGCTCTTTCTTTTAATTTTTGCATTCTTTTATTTGTGATCTTTCTTTTTATATTTGCATTCCTTTATGGGTGCACTTTCTTTTTATTTCTGCGTTCTTTTATTGGTTCACTCTCTTTTTATTTAAAATATATATAGTTGTTTAAACCTTTTTATTTTTATTTTTGCATTCTTTTATTTGTTCACTTTTGCTTCATATTCATACTTTTATCGGTTCAGTTTCTTTTTATTTTTTCCATTCTTTAACAGGAGCACTTTCCATTTTATTTCAGCATGCATTTGTTTATAAACTTTTTAATTTTTGCATTATTTTATTTGTGCACTTTTGTTTCATATTTATATTTTTATTGGGTCATTAATTTTTAATTTTTGCACTCTTTTTATCGGGGGTATTTTCTTGTTATTTGAGCAGGTACCTTTTCTTCTTATTCTTGCATTCTTTTATTTGCGTACTTTCTTTTTGCCTTCTTTTATTGGTGCACTTTCTTTTCATTTCAGCATATACTTGTTCGTGCACAGCGTCACTATGCTCACTTTAGGTCTTCTTAATAATTTATTTTTAAAAATACAGATTATTTTATTTCTCTCGAAAGCTGGCGTTTTCACCCCTTGTCCTCCGAAATCGAAAACTTTTTAATAGTTCAAAATCAAAAAAATAATAGGCAAAAATAATTTTTTTTTAAATATATCATCATTTTTTATCATGTGTGAACATGATGTTGTCCCAGTTCCACGAAAATGAGGGCCAAGCAAATAAAACTCCATTTCAAATTTTGGCGGAAAATGGTACTTTGGGCCCCTTAACTCTTGAAATGAGTCATGAATAACGTTTGAATTTTCGAAGGAATTTTTTGGGGATATTGGTTTTTGTTTGAAGTGTTTTGTAGTATGTTTTTTGAAACCTTTTTCATGTTTTGGATTGGGATTTTAAACATTTGTATAACCAATAGCTTTAAGTACTCGTATTGCGTTGATCTATTCCTTCTTCTTGAAGTTTCACATTTATCACTTTTCGCATTTTTTCATGCCTATTGAGTTGTATAATGCTTCTTTTGTATTTGGAATGGAATTGGGAATACTTCATTCTTCATTTATGCCTAGAATTTTCAAACTTTGATAAATTATTTTGCGTATTGTATGCGATAACGTTTCTTGTAGAATTTGGAATGCTTCATTCTTCATTTACGACTAATATTTTCAAACTTTGATACATTCTTTAAGCTATTGAATGTGACAACGTTTCTTGTAGAATTTGGAATACTTCATTCTTCATTTACGATGACATTTATCTTACTTTTGTATATTCTTTTAGAGATTCTCGAACAATTCATTCTTCATGAAGTTCTTGACCTATTCAAGATTGCTATATTCATGTGGCTATTGAATTTAGCTATTGTAGTATTCCAATCCATTGCTTCATATATCCCGTGCATTACTAAACATTGGCATATTTCTGAGTTTATCCATCCATTCTCGAATGTTCACACATGATAAGTTGAAATTCGCCAAGCAGATTTCAAGTTTTATGTTATTTATTATTTTCCTTAGTAAACATGAAGATGTTGTAGTAGTTGACATCACTGATAATGGGAATAAAATCGCACCTGTTCCATTACCATATTGTATGCTACTAATATGAGAGAAACGTATGAAAATATGTAGATTGTTATACACAAGGTGAGGAATAAAAACTTACGCTTAGTAGTTTTTTATGAAATCGCCAGCCGTTCTTTGCAGTTATGTGTGGATATACAAAATTGTGTTGTTTATTGCAGGAATAAGAGAAAAAGGATCGTAAAAGGCGAATATAAAGAAAATATGTTATTCACATAAATCTTTTGAATCTCACTTTTTGTGAGTTTACCATTAAATGATTTCAAAAATGCATTCCACATCAAATAAGGGTTGTTAAAAATAGTTGTGAAATTCCATAGACTTACTTTCTTTACGAAAGAAACGTTTCCAGAAAAATAAATCATCAAAAGCTCTAGGAAAGGAAATATTCGTAGGACTGCAAATCAGAGAACTAACGTAGGAGGCTTATTTTGAAGGCAATTTGAACGACAGAAAAGCGCTTAAGCGTTGCTACAAAGAATATAAAAAGGTGAAAAATCGTGACAACTCGTTACAAGTCAGAGAAAACCACTATAAAGATTAACCAGAAAAATCAATAAGATTGAAAAAGATGTTTTTTATTTGATATTAATGAATCTCTGGTGTAATAATGTAAATGTAAACAATGAAAACTATTTAGGTTTTAAATCTCAGAGTACTTAATTAAAAGTTATATAGATTAAATTATGTATTCATTTGAATTTTTACTGATATGCTGAGCAGTAAATAAGAAATAAAAAAAGATTTTCATTTTGATTTTTGATCATCAACACAAAGAAATGCCTGCATTTGAATATTAAAAAGAATATTTTAAACAAAGAATTATTTTCCGATTACTAAAAAGTAAAGGGGCCTGAGTGACGTGCTCTGGCTCTCGGTGCCACAGGCTTTGGTCCCAGTGAGTGCCATGGATGTTTGTAGTGTTACCAAATCCACTTTAAATCGTATGTCCCGGTCTAATATGTCCGTTGGACGTATGGCTGACAGCCCTATCCCGTAAAAAGAAACACGTTAAGAATTTCAACCATGCGATATAGAGTAATTATTCTTAAATGTCCTCCCAGAAAACAATCTCTTTCCACCATCGTCTGATGGTGAGCCGTTCGTGATTGTACAAGAATATCAATAATAATAATAATTATGATGATGATAATAATTAATCAATAGTATTTCAAAGGCCGAAGACCCAATCTGCTCGACTTATCGCACAGTGCGTAACTAGATTTTGGTTTGGTTTGGTTTGGTTTGTCGCTCTACGGTCATCTTGTGCACACTTTAGGCTAAACAGGCCGGAACCTACAGTTTAAAGTGGATTCCAAAACCACTACAAACATCCATGCCACCGCCAGGATTCGAACCTGAAGCTTGGGATACCAAAGGCCAGAGCGCTAGCCACTTGGCCAAAAGACCGCTGTGCGTACTAGAAGCGAGCCGACCCTATAAGTTATTGCAAGAGACTTTTTGCATCAACTCGCACTGTCTGATAGGCGTAATCTTCAATATAATACATGTGTGAATCTCTTCAAGAATACAAACAGCTTTTTTTTTTTCCATCTTTAAAAGTATAGGCACATGTATAGTAGTATACCATAAAAAGAGTTTGTAGTAAGTACTAAAAGTCTGCCGGATTTGTGGCCTAGTAGCAACGTGAGCAGCTAGCGGACAGAAGGACCGAGGTTAGAATCTGCTGGTGGCATTGCTGAAGTCATTGCCTTTAGAAACGAAGAGACTGGTGGGAGTGGCCTGAGTGGCAATTGGCTAGCGCTCTGGCCTTTGGTACTACAGGCTTCAGGTTCGAATCCTTGCTATGACATGGAAGTTTGTGAGTGGTTCGGAATCCATATTGAACTTTAGGTCCCGGTCTAATTAACCTAAAGTGTGCAAAAAAATGATGAGTGATAAACCAAGCCTATCATGGTGGGAGTAATTCCGGACGTCTGCGGGGCAATTATCCCTAAAAGTCTTTCTGAAAAGCATTATTCTGTTTTCAATATCCGTCGGTGGGTTGTTTGTGGGTCTCACTGATGTCTCCTTTCTGGCCAGTAGGAGACTACATAGACTTAGCACAGGGATAGAGGCAGGGTGAGGAGAAAAGTACACTGCAAGGAATTTTTTTCTCCCCTTCAAGCTGTGCTTTTCTGGGTCTCGGGTTCCACTAATATATTGAATTACAGGGACGAAAAGAGAAGATTTTCTTACCAAAGGATTTTTAAGGATAATTTTTCAGTTTTTGCATGTCGTAAGAAAAAAATCCTGGAAAATTTCCACTAAACACAAAACTTAATCGTCGATACGAGACATTTACATGTCAAAACCTCCATAGAGGCTCCCCATTTTCGTAAGTAGTAACTGTAGTCGACATCAACAACGAAATAAAATCCTAAACTTTTTTCACACGTTACCAATGGACAACAAGTTTTGCGACGTGGAGATTTTGCTGGGAAAAAAAAATGTCGAAGATATTAAGTGACTGTACATAAATTGGAAAGCAGTCTGATTTCTTGCATTCGTAAAAAGAAGGATGCCCTTTTCAGCTGTTCTTAGGAACGTTAGATGAAAAGTACCCGTATGTAGGACAAGAACCAATCACAATAAACCTTTTCCATGTTTACCTTTCGCCAGCTGAACCGCATCTCGATTTCGTGAAAATCATGTTTTTGAGTAAATTAGCAGTAGATAGAAGACTCGGTGTGTGCACAAAAAGTACACCCACAATGTCAATATACACCTACGCATAAAAAATAGTATATCAACAAATAAAAACGTCACATTCGTGAATTGCATTAGCTTTGCCTTTTTTTGTTTATTTACAGCAGCAGAAAATATTCACAGAGATCATGCATTTTGCTACATTTTAGTATATACATTTCACTAAATTACAGTAGTACTACTAATTTTTTTTATGAATACGGTATTACGAATTTATATTCAGCAAATAGAACTGTCGAAAAGAAGGTAATTCTGATCGATTTCCAAATAGGAATGCAAGATGTCATCATCTTTTTTGTTATTGCGTCATCTTTTAAGTAAATGCAATCTTTTTTATATGTTCAGAAGATCGTGTTGCCGTAGTGATAGCAAGGAATGTTGCGAAACATTGAAAATATTATGATTGTCAAAAATTATACACAAATTCATTTTTTTACGTACAGATTTAGGAGGGAGTAACACTTGTGATAGTTTTGGTATATTTGCGAACTTGTTTAATTTAATTTAACTTCTTAACTTGAATTTGTTTTACTCAGAAAGTAAAATATAAATTAACAGAATGTAATGCAATGAATTAGAGTAGTCTCTATTTAAAACGAGTTATACTGTTAAAAAACAAAACCCACAAATATGAGAAAATTTAAAGTAGTGAACTTTCGTTTATTGTTACCTAAAGTTAGCACAGAAATCGTGAGATGGTAATCACACACACACACACACACACACATATATATATATATATATATATATATCAAAAAACTAAAAGATTAAATGAGCGAAAACATGCTTAAAAGAGGAGGGAAAAATTAATATACAAATCTTCAAACAATTCATAACATGTATTTACGTCTAGACCTACATATATACTGCTTTTACTATATGCACTATCCTAACTCGTTACCACACTACAATTAGTGCGCATGACGACGACAGTTCTCAAAATGTATGCTGCATTCACTGTGCTATGAAAAAAGGTTGATTTAGTGTTGGTTGACTTAGTTGATTTAATGTGGTTGTTATACATTATGAAGTAGGCCAAACATTCATGATATTCATGCACCCAAATATAGAAGTACGCATGGTTCCAGAAAGAAATACGAAGTTCATAAAATATTCTTACCGTGTCCATTACACGAATATATCCGTTTTAAATACGGAAGGATCCCCTTAATTACAGATGACATTAATTTTAATGAGATTCCTTTCAAGGAAAAGATGAATCCGTTCTCGCTCATTATGAAAAAAAACTCCAAAATTATCTCTCATTATGATACAATAAACGACGAAAAAAGTGCTAAAGTCCAAGTAAAAAGTTTCTTGTTCGTAATGGATTTCCGGTTGATTTTTATGTGAAAATCGAGATATCAAGTTCAGCAACTTTTGTTGTAGCGGAAATGGGCGTTTATTTGCTCATTTCTTGCCCATCCATCTACTTAACCCGTCGTCATTTGATTGAGCGGGAATCGGTCAATTTCACCAAAATAATGATCGGCTTCAATCATGCTGGAATTGTCGATTGTTTCTGCTGCTTTAACTTTATTTACAATGAATTTCATTCAAAACAATGGTCCTATCAAGATTTGAAGATGATCATGCTAAAGATCTACAATTATGTACCCTTTACACCAAATATGCAAGTTTAATGACTTCCTTCATGTGTAATTTTTACACACCTTCTCTTTTGTTTTGTTGTATCGGGTTGAACGGAAAGTAATTTAGAAGCATCTATAGACAATTTTGAAAGCAAAAAAATACAGTCAACCTTCTATAATTCTGCACACTCTAAACTCAACAATATCCCACTGCTGAATAAATTTACAATTGAAAAAAAAAATTGCTTAAACAGGAATATATTGAAGCGTTTTTTTTTTTTCTCACGTGAAGAGTTTTGGCATTTTATTACCAGGAGAGAGGAATGTTTATTATTTGACAAGTTTATAATAAACCCATCACTCGAATTTGACAGCAGACAAGCATTATTGTGGGTAGTTATATTCCATTCAATTAGTGTTTTGTACTAATGAGAACAACCTGTCACTCAAATCTGATAGCAGATATTCGGTATCATGTATAATGAGACACAGGAAATAGTGAATGTCGGCGAGACCTTCACAACTCGAAACAACTACAGATGGAATATGAACTATACCATGAGTTGTTTCAGAGTAATTGGTGATAGACCACGAGCTGAGAAATGTCTACTCCAATAGGAAGCTGCCTTCCCCACCCCCGCCTTCTTAACGGATTATCTAAAAAGAAGGGGTTTTTTTCCCTTTAAGTGACTGAATAGTTCGTTTATGTGGTTTCGTTTATCACGACGTGTGATAATTAAGGTCTGCCACAGACCAGGCAATTAGATAGAATGGATAACTCTGAAAATCTCTGACCTTGGAGTGAACTGTACTTGTGATCATGATTTATTTTTAGTGTTTCCATGAACCTGAAAGCGGTCCTTTTTTTTTTTTTTTTTTTTTTGAAGTCGTTATAATAGCATAGGCCAAGACGTTACAATATATACACATTTCGTTGAAAATTATCCACAATCAAAACATTATACAAAAGATGAAAAAAAAAAAAAAATCGAATGAGACTCATAAAAAAAGGCATCGATATAAAAAACAAGAAATAAATGGAGCAGTGGCCTAGAATTAAGAAGACACGAACACGAACTGTAAATAAAAATTTTCTTTTCACGATTTTGTATTCATAGAATAGGCATTTCATTGGATTCCCAAGGTAACCGTTTTCATGGCAACAAGATTTTGTTACAATTTCAATAATTCGCGCGATACGCGACCAATAAAACGAAAAAAATTAAGAGAGCGCAGTGTTGCCACATAAAAAATCAAAAACTGCGTTTCAAGTAAGTCAACAGATTACAGCATATTTTTCAAGGGGAACAATATTTTAAGTGATCACAAGTGGTAAAGATAGGTTTTTCAAATATTTTGGCTTACTATGACGGAGTGGAATGGTGGATATATGAGTTGGGATTCGAGCTCGAACCCTCTAGTTCCCTAAAAAAAGGCTGCTACTACTATTACACCACACCACATCAATGTGCCTAGAGCTGAGTTGCCCCTTTACAGTTTGCGAATGATGTGGGTGAGAAGTCTGGTTGGGGCTCTGTGATGCTCTATAGTCATATGAGATAAGGGACTTACGGCAAACAATTCACGTAAAAAAGAAAAACCACTGCAACATCCACATGGGGCACGCCATTGAATGACAAGAAAATAGACTCTGTGGCAATGAGCGCCAGAGCACTAGACACTCGGCCATTCAGGCCCCAAACATGAGCCGAGTGGCTACCGCTCTGGCGCTCCGTACCACAGGTTTAGGGTTCGAATCACGGCGGTACCATGGATGTTTGTAGTGATTCGAAATCCACTGTAAGCCGTGGGTCCCGGTCTCGTATGACTGTAGGGAGTCACATAGCCCAATCAGACTTCTCACCCACATCATTCCCAAAAAACTGTAAAGGGGCAACTCAGCTTTAGGCACAGAGATGTGATGTGCTGTGCTGTGCTATAGTAGTAGTAATAGTTCCACTTTACCAGAAATACCCCCTCGATGATCGATGAAAGTAGGACTTTTTACAGATAAACTGTCTCACACCTGCACATAAAAGAAAAATTTATTCTTCCAAATTCATTTCATCGCCTTCAAAGTAATCCCTTCTAGACACAATGCACCTATGCCAACTTTTTCTCAATTATCAATGCATGCTAAAAAGTTATCGGCAGGGATGGCCTTCAAAGCGCGCGGCGATTCACGTTGAATCTCTTCAATCGACTCAAAACGCTGTCCACGGAGTGGTCTTTTGAGTTTAGGGAATAGCTATAAGTCGCACGGTGTGAATGCAGTGGTTGTGGAACGATAAGGGTGTTTTCGGTACCAATCGAGATTTGACGCGTTTGAGATCCAAAATGGAATTGATCGATCCTTTTGACATTCCAACACATCAGCAGCACGGTCTCTAATTGTAAATCAACGATTTGTAAGCACCAAATCTTTATTTTTAGACGTGCGTTTCGTCGATTGAAGTTGATGGTCGACCAGAGGGCTCTTCGTCTTCAACGCGTTCACTGCCTCCTTTGAACTGTTTTTTGCCTCCTTTGAACTGCCTCCTTTGAACCCTTCTAAACATTTATTTCCGATATCGGAATGCTCACCTATTGCCTTCTACAACATTTTATACGTTCCCGCAAACAAAATTTAGCGCTAGTTCTTTGCTCAATTCATTCAGATATTTCAAAAATCGCCGGAATCAGTTTTAGCGTCTCACAAAGCCAAGCGTAACTCAAACACTAATGAATATTTTTACGTGAAATTTCACACTGATGTCAAGGACAGTGCCAGCAACCTAAAAAAAAAAAAATTGAAATTTCATAAGCCCCGGGTATTTTAAATTGAAAATTAGACACAGTAGTATAACTTTTTATATCACAATGCATTTTGCAATATCAACATTTGCACAATGCAATATCAACATTTGAAGACTACAACAATCCTTTAACAAAATCTGGCGTTTGGTACCACACGTATCGGGTTTGAATCTCGGTTTTGACCATGGTTGTTTGTAGTGGTTCGGAATCAACTTTAAACCGTAGGTCCCGCTCCTAATAGGATCGTAGAGCGTTGCGGGGGCATTATTATTCCACGTCCGTGGCTTACCATCAAGTCACACGCGCCCCTGGGTCATGCAAAGTGAGTCTACTTGCCAGCTGTATTAGAAGAAAAAAAACTAACAAAATATTTTTTCTAGGTAAATAATGTTTCTTTTGCAAGCTGGAAGTTCGTCTTTTGCTTTCTCAACATCGCTTTAGAAAGGAAGGTCAAATAGAAAACGAACTCGAAACCGTGCGCCAAGAATCGATCGGGCGAAATCCATTTAAACAAGAAAGAGGCGAGATTTAGGGCGAGATCTTGTGTGAATCTCATTTAGAAACAATCTTATTTTTCAGCGCGAAGAATTAATTGTTGTTTAAGCAAATGGCGAACATAAAATAACGCACAAAAATAAATTATAAAGATTTTAACGAACAGGAGTGTAAAGTTTGATTTTAGGTGGTGTTAATGAGTGACTTAAGACCAATAACGTGTACTACGAATAGTCCACTGACAAATGGCGAGAAAAGAGTTCTTTGTCTTTGTGGAGGAGTTTTGCTTCTTTGTCCTGCCTGACTGTCGATGCGAGGTGCATACCAAGATTGTCCGTTACGGTCATGATCGAGTCGCCTCGATTCAGAAGGCAGTGACTGCAACCAGGCGCTCACCAAGGATTTCTCAAAAAAAAAGTCAGATTTTTTGACAAATTTTGGTTCAACAAAATAAAGTGTAACCGTTTATGAAAACTCCGTAAGTTGTTGTTGCGAATTATCCTCAGTGTCCGGTAGCGCGGGACGGACACCCCATGAGTAGTCTACTCATGGATGGAGGGAAAGGGGGCAGCTACTGTTGTGCTGGAACATCCATAATTAGAAGTCTGACTCAGCTCCGAGTCGCCGAAAAAGGAGGGCAATGACGTTTGAAGGAATGACGTTTAGGACGAATTAGGATTTGACGATTAGGAGGAATTATCCAGTATCGGGGTGTTGTATGGGATAAAACCCGGAAAACTCCCACCAGAATCTAGACCTCTACAAGTCAAATATTTCCTTACAAAATCCGCGTAAGTCGAAATTCTTCATAAGTCGAAAACTCTGTAACTCGAATTATTTGGCGTTTCCTTGAAGTTCGACTTACAGAGGTTCTACTGTATCATTATAAGCATATTTCAACTACTTCAACTAATATCACATTGTAAACACATTTTCACTAATTTAAGGTCTTTAGAAAAGTATATCATTATGGTAAAATTATTTATAGAATATAATAATTTTTTTAGAATTGTTATTTTACACTATTTGAGAGCATTTATGTATCGTATGGGTGATGAATAAAACAACTCTCTCCAGTCAGTCTGACTGAAGAAGAAATGTTCATAATCGCCAACGAATCTCCTCGTTTCTGAAAATAATGACTGCGAGGCACCCCAAGAGCGAATTAGACCCTAAGCTCTTCTGTGCGCTAACACCGGGCTACGAGTCAGAGCAAAGATTGCAATGTAGTCACATTTTATTCCAATCATAGTCATCTAAATGGTCGACTATGATTGGAATAAAATGTGACTACATTGCAATAGGATCTATAGAAGTCTATCTGCTTTAGGGTCTTTAGAAAAAAATATTATTGTATGGGAAATATTTAATTTACTTAACATGGACTACCTCTAACATGAATGACAAAGCAATTAAGAGTTAGTTGTATAGTAGCGTAATTTTGCGTTTCATATGTGTGAAAATTTTACAATTCTAGATTCAGCAGTAGAATGCACCAACAGCGGATTCTAACCTGAGCTCTCTAGCACGCTAGTTGCTCACTCATCGCTGAAAGGATTTATATTTTTTTAATTATCTGTATACTAAATTACAAACGAAGGTTTGTCGTTCTACGGTCATCGTGTGCAGACTTTAGGCTACTTAGACCGGGACCTACAATTTAATATGGATTCCGAACCACTCACAACATCCATGCCACCGCCAGAATTCGAACCTGAAGTACGTGGTACCAAAAGCCAGAGCCAAAACCAATTGGCCACCAGGCCTCTACAAACGAGGCAGACAATGTAGTTATATTTAAACCACTTAACCTGCGATCCTTTGTTACTGACAGCATATACAACGTCGCCAAAAGTATTGTAAAAGACACTTTCTATATTAGAGGCCAATGGCCTATTGGCTAGAGCTCTGGCCTTTGTTACCATAGGCTTCGGGTTCAAATCCTGGAGGTGGCATGGATGCTTGTGAGTGGTTCGGAATCCACGTTAAACTATAGGTCCCTGTCTAATTAGCCTAAAGTGTGCACAAGATGACCGTAGAGTGGCAAACCAATCCGCAATTCGAAATAAAAAAGCCCAGCATTTGGGGACCGGTTGACTTCGCCCCGTCACATTCCTGTTTAAACCCATACCAGAAATCTTCAGATTTATTATTATAGTACATCGGGAATGATAAGTTTCTGTTAGGTTTGCTCTATGTGTTTCAGAGCTCTTTCTATCCCAATACACGAACTAACTCACCTATGCAGGTCTCAGACGAAAATAATAATTATAATAATAATATTTTTGTAATAGAGTAAATAAGTGTTACTTTGAAGCTCGGAAAAGAAAAGAAAATAGTGACAAATATTATCAACATTCCAATTATATGTTTGGAAGGGATTTAAAATAAATATTTAAAACATTTATCTCAGCAGTAAAAAACATTTTGTCACGTATGTCAACAGTTTTGGAATAAAACGAACAAAGCCCCAAAATATTTACTATCATAATATATACATTATTATTAAAACACACAAATTTAAATATAATTTTCAAAATAATAAGAAGGCGGTTTTTAGTTTGCTTAAATTTTTTTCTCGTACCTTTACAAGTGCATTGAATATCACAAGAAATAATAAAAAAAATATATGCATATGTTATTTTATTTATTTATTTTCTGCATTTATTTAAACAAGAATAAGGAACCTTTAAAAGTATTGAATTTTTATTTTTCCATTGAGATTTTTATTTTTCCATTGAGTTATTTTTATTTTTTTAAATCGGCAAATACATGTTTTTTTTTAATAAAAGTATAAAATATGAAGTTTATTACGTTAAAACTTACGGAAAAAAAGCTACACTTTCATCACATAACAAATTAAAACTGACAACATTCATTTGCTGTTTTACATTTTTAAAAATTTCATCAAAGTTTACTTTTATAATAATATGTTTCTAAAAAACACGTTTGTAATAACCAAGCCATAATTAATATACTAAAAATATTTTCAGTATTATATTAACACGACACAGAGATCTAAAAATTACATGAAAACGAAAGAGAATTTTAACTTATAAGATATAGTTTGAGGTTTATATTACACTGAAATATGTTTAAAAATATTTTTTAATCCATTACAAAATAAAGAAATGCGAAAAAAATTATCCCTACTATAATAAAAATTATCCCTATTTTTTAATTAAAAACTATGAAGTCTTATCAATTAAAAAAAATTGATGACTAAATATAATACTTTTTTTTTTCATTAAAAAAACTATTACTTTCTATGAGAATCGAAACAATTGCAAAGTAAATATATAAAAATATTTTAAAAACTCTAAAATTATTCATAAATAATTAGATGGTAATATTATTTTCAAAAAAGAAATAATCAAAAAGATCTTTTTTTATATCAAAAACAAACTTTTTTTTATCTAATGATAAAAAGATATTAAAGTAAATTAAAAATAAAAAAAATGAATAAAATTTATGAATGAATGAATTAATTTTAAAAAGAAAATGTACACCATTATTCATAAATTATGAATTGATAAATTTAACTAAAAAAGAAATCAATGTAAAAGTAAGCAAGCGAAACTAATTTAAAAATGAAATTGTATAAAAATTATTCATAAATAATTAAATGGTAAATTTACTATGAGATTTTATAAGGAACAACGAAAAAAACCACGTTTTTATTTAACTTTAAAGAAAAATTCGCTACAAACTAATTAGAAAAAACAAATTTAGAACAAAAAAAAATTTTTTTAAATGAAGTACATGAAATGAATGAAATCTTTTACATGAAGTACATAATAAAATTAATCAAATACCATTTAGAAATTTAATTTCATTGTTATATTACCGTAGTAATAGTACAAATTTATAAATATTATTAAGTGGTAAATTTATTTTAAAGAGAAATCAATGTAAAAGTAAGAAAGTGAAACTAATTTCAAAACGATACTATATAAAATTATTCATAAACAATTAAGTGGTAAATTTACTACGAGATTTTATAAGGAACAGCAAAAAAAAAAAAAAAAAAAAAAAAAAAAGCCCTCCAAAACAAAAACAACATTACTAAGAACACAAAAAAGTTTTTATTTAACTTTCAAAAGCAAAATTCACAACAAACTAATTAGAAAAAAAAAAATTCAGAAAAAAAAAAAAAAAGAAAGACAAAAAATTTTGAAATGAAGTACATGACATGAATGATTTTTTTTTTTTTTTTTTTTTTTTTTTTTTTTTGTATGAAGTACACAAAAAAATTAATCAAATATCATTTAGAAATAATTAACATTTTTTGATAACCAAAATTATATAATAAATTTTAGTTATTTTTAATAACTAAAACTTTTAACTTAATCAATAATCATTTAAAAACAACTAAATAACTTTCATGTGTTATATTGCCATAGAAATTGCACTAATTTAAAAAACTTTTAAACGTAGATGATTTATACTAAATGAATCAGGTAAAAAATACCATTACTATCATTTTAAAAGAAATATATTTATTTATGTATTCTTACCTTCCACAACCACTGTAACTGTGAAGATATCCGCTGCGAATCCAAAAGAATGGCTTCTGGAAGACCTACTTCTATGTCCACCGCTGTAGTAACTCATTTTTTGCAATAAATGATTTATTTCTTCAGACGACAGAAAGTAGTTACGACGATGTGTATAAATTTTTTTGTTTCTTTCTCTATATCATTTTTTTCTCTCTAATATATCAGATCAAAATCTATATCAGTAATGATATTTCAATAACAAAAACCGATATTCATGACTGTCCAATCGAATATTTTTTTTTTTAAATTAGAACAATGTAAATCGATTACATCAAAATCACATTGACTTAGCAGTCAATCCCTATCCTATAACTAATAGCTATGGATGGCACATGTTATAATAATAGGGCAGATTATTATTAACTTTTCGAACCAGAACACAGCTGAACAAAATGCACGTGCAGCTTGCAAAAGATCGAAAGGTCTGTGTGCTATTTTGTGATCAGCTGCTATGGTTTCAGAATGTTTTGATGAATGTTATCGCGATTCCAGTGGTGAGTTTTTTCCCTTCCTACCATAGCGAGCCTCAGCTGATTGATATCAACCACAGGCACATGTACGAGCCGGCAGGATTCGCCGCCAGGGGGGAGCGCGCCTCAGTCACGTGACTCCGAGAAAGAACAGAGTACTACGGCGTGGAATGGCGTACAGAGGAGAAGTGGTTTGTCAAGGGTCAATTTTCGAATGGTTATAGAGCCAAAGATTCGAAGTTCTTTGCCTGATTCGAACACACAATCTCCTTGTTCGCGTCGTTCTAATATCGATTGCTGATGAAAAGTATGAGCTGACACGTTTTTTTTTTTTTTTTTTTTTTTTTTATCCTTTCTTATTTTAGGTTGCACTGCACAAGCGAGCATTAAAAGTAATAACACTTCCCCATCAAGTGTGTTCATAAGAGCCAGGTGGTTTTCTGCAGTATGATTCCTCTCTTTTATCTTGTTGTGTTTTAGCTTTGTTTGTTTTTTATCAGCATTTAAAAATACCGATATTTTTCTTTTTTTCAGAATGCACGATGAAAAATGTTATAGATGTAAACTGATAAATTTTGGGAATGTGTTTATATGGATAATTCCTAAAGATAAAGATATTTCATTCGATTGAATAAAGAACGACAAATTAAATTTTAAATATCAACAATTCCCATTAAAAATCTAAACAATTCAATCGTTTAGAATTTTATGAACAACTGGATTTGGAACAATTTCGATCCTAAATTTACACGACGAAAAAGTTTACAGGTAGTGTCAATTGATAAATTTAGGAATGTGTTTATATAGATAATTCCTAAGAATGAAGATATTTCATTCGATTAAAATTAAGATTCGATAAAGAATAACCAAATAAATTTAAAATATTACCATTTACCATTAAAAATCTAAACAATCCAAGTGTTTAATTTTTGCTAAACAATTGATTTTGAACAACTGGATTGAGAACAATTCTCATCCTTAATCTACACAATTGCTGAAAGTTGAAATTTATTCATTTTTAAAAATTTTAAATATTTTTGCACAAATTATAAATCTAAAGCTATGCATCTAAAAGCTATTAATATTTATAACATCCATCATTAAACGTGTTCTTTCAAAGATTAATGTCTCAACTTCAAAGTTAAATCTAAACAATCCAATAAGTTTAAAGTTAAACTTATTGGATTGTTTATGTTTTAAAGTTATTTACATATAATAATATTTATTCATATATGATTAAAGAATAACAAGCCGTAAAGAGTAAGATATAATAATAGGCTACAATCTATTTAATTGATGTCAATATTAAGATGGTTATTAGTGGCTATTTAATACAACAATGTTTTTACTATTTCTGATTTTATAACTATTCTCCACATATAAAAACTATTAGAGTTAAAAAAAATATAGAAACCAAAAACAAATTAATGGAATGTATTTTTCAAAATACTGTAAAGTCTGATAAAATTTTAATTTTCAAGATTTTTTATTAAAAAATAATTAATTCACTTAACAGGTCTTGATAGAGTAAAATGCAGATACTAAATATTAGAAGAAAAGAAAGGCTGTACGTTTCAATAGTCTTAATAACAATGGTAATATAATTTCCCATATTTAAGAATATTAAGTTTATTTTGTTTCACATACTGGAATATTATGAATTAAACCGGCAACTTACACTACAGGAAATAAAACATTATAAGTTCCCATAAAAATGAAAAAAAAAAAAATTTTTTTTTTTTTTTTTTTAATATAATAAACCTTTTTTTTCAATCAAAGAAATAAGCGGGTAAATATCATGATAATAATAACAAACTTTCATGATATTCAGCAAACAAATATGATAGGCATACATTTAAAAGCAATCTTAATCGTAAGATAGCATCTAATAATATGATGATTAAAAATAAAAACAATAGACACAAGCAATAACGTCACTAGAAGCGAAGTATCAGATTGGAAAAGCTTTTATGTATAGAAAATGATGAGTCACATTTGAATAGAAACGAATAAAAATTTAAATTCTTTTTAACAATAAAAAAAATGAAGGGCGCCATATGGTGGAATGAACAATAAAAATATTTTTTTTTTTACTTAAAAATAACCAATAAGAATTTTTTTGTCAATTATAAAGAATTAATTCAATTATAAAGAAGACAATTTCGCCAATAATAAAGAAAAAAAAAGCCGTGATAAGTTTTAAAATTATAAACGTAGAGTTTTTAAGTTTTCAGAAATACAGACTTATCATCAAATATCTTGTTTTATATAGAGTTAAATACTACTAAAATACAGGTGAAAGATTGATGTTTAAATTTTTTAAGTTTATAAATTTCATGTTAAGTTATGTTTATATAAATAACTTAAGTTATTATTTTATATAAGTTTATTTCACATTAACGTTATAAATTATTTAAAGCAAATGTTAATTTCATTAATAAATATTTGATTTTATAAAAAATTTAAACTGCAGAACATAATATTTTTACTTCTCATCATAAATGCTGGTAATTTCCATTGCTGTAACTGCATCGATTTGTATTTACTTTTTTTAAAAAAATTTGATGTTTATTTAAGTTCGTTTATAACTATATAAAATTATACAATTGTATATGAAAAATCTAACTCTTATTTAAACTGGTTTATTCGTTAATTGCATATTCATAAGGTACAAAAGTGGTACACAATAATTTCTGGGGGAAAAAACTGCAAAAAAATTTTTTTTTTTTTTTAGATTAAAGAAAAGAAATATAATACAAGTCAACAGTAATTAAAGGATCTTTATGTATTTAAAGTGGAGAATTCGTATAATGAATCCAATTAAAATATTTCATGTAAGTACTCCGCCTTTATTTATTTCAATTGCCACTCACACTCCTCTACATTGATCCGTGAATCTCTTGAAATTGCTACTATTCTATTAACTGACATTGATATCAAAATTCAGAGGTTTGCCGTATTGAATTGTGGGAAGGGGGAGTTGCCTTGGATTTGTTTATACACAACTCGTAGTGGCGCTCGACTCGTGGGCCAGGGTGCGGCTAGGGTGCGTTACTGTAATGACTGCTTAGCTGGCAGCATTGTTATAGTCACTGCTTTGAGAAACGAGAAGACTCAATGGCGATTGTACTAATGTGTGTAAAACAGTCTCGCATCGATAGTCAGGCTGTCTGGTGGCAGTATTCTCGGTGAGGGGGGCACTATTTTCTGTATTGGGGGTATTCTCTCACACGACACACACCTGCGGAATGCATTATCGTCCTCCTACATCCACACATCAGTGGGCTGTCCGTGGTATACACAAGATGTACACTCGTTCCACTCATATTTCTAATTGGTAGAGGGTTTACATAGCTCCTTGGTACGTATGTGAGGGTGTTGAGAAAAGTAATACGGGGCAATTATGCCTCAAAATAGCTTCTGGAAGGCAGTACTATTGACTGGATATCTGTGGGTTGCCCGTGGGATGAATAATAGAGAGTTTCTGACACCGATTGTCAACATAAATGTTGGACAGTGTCTCGTTTTTTTTTTTCTATACGATACGCAAATGCAGTGCGAATTTGCCCTTAAAAGTCGTCCCGGAGGGCAGTATCCTCCACTAGCGTCTCATATCAGTGGGTATTCAGGGTACATATAATAAAACACGAGGTCCAGTGATATTTAAGGAGTTTTCTCTCATACGTTACACATATGCGAAAGACACTATCGTCCACCTACATCTCACATCGGTGGGCTGTCCGTGGTATACACAAGATATACCGATTTCAACTGTCACATTTCCCTAGGCACGAAGGTGAGGTGTGGTGAAAAGTAATGCGGATCAATTGTGCCTAAAAATACCTTCTGGAAATCAAAGCTATTCCTGCATCAGTGGGCTATCCGTGTAATACGAAGTTTCTGACACCGATTGTCCTATCTTGATTTCCCCTCTGGGGGAAGCTCACTCCAGTGGGTTACACATAGCGAATCAGTATCGTTTATGTTGTCTTTCTCGAGGGGGGGGATTCAATAAGGGCCTCCAGGATCATGTCTCCGGACTTGATTTCCGGAGGAAGAGGGGGCTCTTCATAGAGTGATATCAAGGGCAGGGTTCGGCGTCTCTGCTCTTTTGTATGGCACGTTTCCGAGGTTAGGGCGTAGCTGGGTTGTTATTTACACCTCTGGGTTGGTTATTGCGTGTAATGCATTACGCGTGCCGCGCACAGGCCTTTTGGGGAGTTGATGTCAGAAGTATTCTGGGTTTTCTTGTATACGACACGCAAATGCGGTGTAATTAACCCTTAAAAGTCCTCCAAATGGACAGTATCCTTCCTCATCGTCTCATATCAATGATTGTTCGAGGTGTGTGTGTATATATATATATATATATATATAGCGAAATACGAGACCCACTGGTGTTTAAGGGGTTTTCTCTCATTCGGTACAAACACATGCGGAAGGCACTGTCCTCCTACATTCCATATCGATGTGTTGTCCATGATATACACAAGACATACAGATGTCCCACTCTCACATTTCTAACTGGTAGGATGTTACATAGCCCTAGGTACGGAGGTGAGGCGTGGATAAAAGTAACACGGGGCAATTATGCATAAAAAGAAGAAGAAGGCAATGTTGTTTCTGCATCAGTGGGCTGTCTGTGGGATACATAATAGAATACGGAGTTTGTGACACCGATTGTCCTATCTGAATATATCCCCCCTGGGGGGAAGCACATTCCGGTGGGTTACACATAGTTAATCTGTATCGTCTATGTTGTCTTTCGGTAGGGGTAGGATACAATAAGCACCCCGGACTTTACATGGGGTGGGGGGGGCTCTTCACAGAGCGATAACAAGGACAGACTTCGGCGTCTCTACTCTTTTGCTCGGAACGTTTCCGTTTGGTTCGGTTTGTCGCTCTACGGTCATTTTGTGCACACTTTAGGCTAATTAGACCAGGACCTACAGTTTAACGTGGATTCCAAACATCTAATAAACAACCATGCCACAGTCAGGATTCGAACCTGAAGCCTGCGATACCAAAGGCTACAAGCTAGCCAATTAGCCAGCAGGCTGTCGAAACGTTTCCGAGGTTGGAAAGTAGCTGGATTGCTGTTTACACCTTTGGGTTGACTATTGTGTATAACGCACTACATTTGTGGATCATAGAACTTTCAGGACAGTTGGTGTCATATCTTGATGTCGGACAGTGACTCTGAGTTTTCTTCTATACGAAACGCAAATGTGGTGCAAATTAACCCCTAAAAGTCTATATGGAAGGCAAATCCTCCCCTCATCAGTGGCTGTTCGGAAATATATATAACGAAACACAAGGGCCACCGATGTTTAACAAAATAAATAAAAAAATAAATGCGAATTACAAATAAAAATTCATCGCTGATTTTAAATGCATGAGCAAATTAGAAAGGAAGCTTTAGATTTTATTCAAAAAATCTCCCTTTCGGGTGACGGCATTCGCTCATAATTGAGAATCGCATTCACGGCAGAGGTTGTCCCCGTTACACACTTGGCTGAAACGATCGCGAGCAAACAGAGCTCAGGTGAGCACACAGCACCTCTTTCGCTCGAGCAACGCTGCGTTCCGCGACACACTGAATTCCACTCGCAATAACCTTTCGGAAGGCATCCCTACTGCGTTGGAAAGGTCGATTTTTCCACTATCTGGAGCCGTTTTTGCAAGCTTCTTATTCAAACATTTCTGTTTTTAGAACTGTTTTTCTTTATACTGTACGTCAGTAAGAAGGTGGAAGTGAAAAAAACAGTTTTGCAAATAAAAATATATCACATTCAATAGCCAAAAAGAATATATCAAAGTTTAAAAAATATTAGTCGTAAATGAAGAATGAAGTAATCCAAATACAATAAGAAGCTACTATACAGCTCGATATGCACCGGAAAATGCCAAAAGGATAAATATGAAACTTCAAAAAGAAGGAATTGATCAGCATACTACGAGTACTTATACCCATTATATATAATTGTTTAAAATCCCAAGCCAAAACCTGAAAAGTGATTCAAAACCATACTATACAAAACACTTCAAACAAAAGCCAAATTCTCCAGAGAATTCCTGAGGATTAACGGTATTCAGGAAGCATTTCAAGTTATCGGGCTTATCTACACTCATGTCCATCAATTAAGGATAATGAAGTTCAGGCAAAGAAAGAGACAGAAGCAAAAATAAATTTTACTTATTTGTAAAGTCTATTTATTAAACAAAAGATAAAGAAAAAAAAAAGATGCTATATGTTTGACATAATTAATAAAAATTGCGATTTTTTACTCCCTGGAGCAAATTTCAAGAAAGAACCTATTTACAAAAAACAGTATAACATGGTTAGCATGGAGGTTAATATGGAGTATGTCTCCCGGACGATGCAATGCAGGCCTTACAACGCCTAGGCATGTTGAGTATCAAATTATCAATCTGATCTTCGGGAATATTACACCACTCATCAACCAATGATCTCCAAAGTTCCGGTTGATAGGTGGGAGGGGGGGTTGACGGGCTGCAATTCGTCGGCCAAGCATATCCCACACATGCTCTATTAGATTCAAGCCCGGTGAGTATGCTAGCCAATCCATACGGGTAATATCCTCCAATTGAAGGCATTCGTTTACAATGTTTGCACGGTGAGGACGGGCGGCATAAACAGAAATTCAGCACCCATGGCGCCCCGAAACAAACGTACATGTTGTTCCAGAATGACATCCCGATAGATATGGCCTGTCATCGTTACACTCTGAACATGCAGGTCAGTTCTGGAACCATGAATAATTCCTCCCCAAACGAGCCATCCTGCACCACAGTAACGGTGTCGTTCAATGGTGTTCTCTCGGTGGTAACGGGTACCTGGCGCTCTCCATATGAAAGTCCGGCGAGAATCAGACTGCAAACTAAACCTGGACTCGTCGAAAAACATCACACAAGACCACTGTTGCGGTGTCCACAATGCATGCTCTCTACTCCAGGTTAATCGCAGGCGACAGTGAGTTGCGGTAAGTGGAACACATCTGACAGGCCTACGAGCATATAGGCCAATGTGCCCTAAGCGTCTGTACACGGTCTGCCTTGAAACTGTCGTACCTGTAGCTGAAGAGAGCTGACGAGACAGGTCTGACGTTGTGCTCCGCCTGTTTCTTTTTTTGGCAGTAACTGCTAAATACCGGTCCTCATTCGGCGTTGTAACTCGGGGGCGACCTGTGCTGTAACATCTACTCACATTACCATCATCTTGGAATCGTTGCCAAAGCCTGGAGATGGCACTCTGGGCGATTCCAAGTTCCTCGGATACTTCCAGCTGGTTACGTCCACATTCCAGTCGTCCGATAATTCTACCACGTAAAAAATCATCCAAATGCTTCCTTTGTGCCATAACTATGTGGTTATTGCACTGAAAGGCTTTTAAAGCGCTTGTGAACAATTTTATTTCTTTGCCACCATTCCTTATATACCCCTCTCTTACACTCTCGTCATTGTGACGTACTATCCACGCCATCTGGTGGTTTCCTGTAATTTATATTTTTCTTTAAGATGTGTGTGATAATTCTACAAGTGAAATTTTTATTTTAGAGTTCAATTTCTGTGTCAGCGTATGTGATGTTCAATATTTTCCCACGTCAGTCGTATTACTACTACTACTACTACATCACTGTGCCTAGAGCTGAGTTGCCCCTTTACAATTTGTGAATGATGTGGGTGAGAAATCTGACTGGGCTTTGTGACGCTTTACAGTCATATGAGACAGGGACAGTGGTTTACAGTGGATTCGGAATCATGGCACCGCCGGGACTCAAACCCGAAGCCAGTGGGCCAAATGTTAGTCGAACTAACTGGTGGGAGTTTTCCAGGAAAATTTACTCTCATACGATACGCGAAGGCGGGGGGTCATCCTCCCTAAAGCCCTCCCGGAAGGCACTGCCCCCCTTCTGAAATCAGCGGCGCGGAGGGAAGTCAGACTTCTACCTATGGGTGTTTCGTTACAAAAGAAACTTCCCTTTCCCTCCATCCATGAGTAGATTACTCATGGGATGTCCCCCCACACTGCAGGACACTGAGGATTAAACACAACAACACATTATAATATTATGCTTATAACATCGTGCATAGAATTTTTATATAACTTTTACAATTATTATTTAGATATTCTCTAGCAACCGCTCTTTTAGTATAACTGGCAACACCTACTGCAGCGCCCTCTTTATATTGACTGAACTTGCTCGGTAGTGGTCAAGAATTAACCTGTGAGGTTGAATGCCGTACCTTTATTTTAATTTTGCAGTTAACTTTTGATGTTCGTCCGTAAGTATTTTTAGACTGTGGAGGGAAAAGAATGGAGCCTGACGGCCTAGTGACTAGCGCTCGGTGCTACAGGTTTCGGGTTCGAGTCTGGCGGTGCCATGGATGTTTGTAGTGGTTTTGGAATTCATTTTTGACAGTAGATCCCTATCTAATATGGCTACTACTACTACACCACACCACATCACTGTGCCTAGAACTGATTTGCTCCTTTACAGTTTTGGAATGATATCCGTGAGTAGTCGAGTCTGGGCTCTGTGACGCTCTGCGGTCGTATGAGATCGGGTTCTAAGGCTTAAAGTGGATTCCAAACCAATACAAACATCCATGGCATCGCCGGGATTAGAAAGCGAAACCTGGTACAGAGAGCCAGAGCGCCAGCCCCTCGGTCTAATATGAGCAGATATATGAGTGTTGGGCGTAGGGCTTAGAACCCATAAAAAGAAAAACATTTCCTATCTTGAAATCTGTCAGTAGGTAGACGGCCATGGCCCACCATGGGTCTGAAAGAAGAAGAAGAAGAAGAAAGGAAAAAGACGTAAAGATATTGATAATTTAAAATTAAGGAGAATAATTCAGTTGCAGTTTAATGAAATAATAAAGACCGTAATACCTAAAAAAATTATTTTATTCCATATATTCGGAAATCTATAATTTTCGTAACTGAAAAATAAGAACTTTAGTCAATAACACGACAAGTCTGAATGCAGGATCCCGATGCACATTATTTATTTATTTACTACTTAACTCTAACGCAACAATCTCAACTCAGATGGCTCCCAAGACATTAGCCGTCGGAGAATGCTTGTTTCAATAGCCCATTACGTATTTTTATGGGATGGCTAAGAACACTCTAGGTTTTAAAAATTAGCCTCCATAAAAATGTTATGGTTGATGTGGGATAATGGATTAAAAAGAGTGCTCAGATTATTGGGATCAAGATACAAACAAGCATTTTCAATCTCGGATATTAAAAACATTCGACTGGTCAGTTTTAGTACTGCTTACTACAAAAACAGAAATAAATAATGAAACATTTATTAAATCAAAGCGAAATCACACATTAAATTGATATTATTTAATTTCATTATATGACCCATTACGTATTATTATGGAGTTTCCATAAGCAAGTTTAAATATAATTAGGGAATACAAGCACATCTTTATATAATGCATGAATTTATTTATTTTTTTTATTTTATTTTATTTTATTACAAATATTTTCCAAAGTACAAATTTAGTCAAAGATCGGAATAAAAGTTTAAAAAAATAAAAATTAAATTAAAAAAAACACTCAATTCAAGGAAGGATTTAAAATAAAAATGTTAATTATTTTTCCGATAAAATAAGAATACTTCTCTTATTCTTTAACCCGTAATCCACAAAACAGTTTGGGCGTGAAACAAATGATACGGATTAAAGATACAGTTTTTATTTCAGAAGAAGCATATGTTAATTTTATGCTTTATATGCGTTATAATAATATAAAGTTATGCAATTTGATGTATAAGATAACAATCGCTGTAGTTGGGGAGTTTGTTTAATTAGAGCCAACGATTTTTAAAAAAATAATTATTTAGAAAAAAATTTATTACGTAGGTCCCGGTCTAAATATAACTGCAGAGCATTAAGTGTAAGGCTGATAACCCTACACCATAAAAAAAAAAAGAAAACTATTTCCTGTTTTGAAATCTGCCAGTAGGCAGACGACCATGGGGATATTGCGATAATAAATAAAGTATTCCCCAATTATTTGGAATTTAATTTTCCTTAAAATTGATCACTTTAAAAAAATTTCTACTTTTATTTCGCTTTTCCCCATAAAAAAATGTGCTAAATAATTTTTATAAATAAAGCTCGATTATAAAGAAAAAAGAGGAAAACATTAATACAATTTGAGCTTTTCCGTAATCAAAGCATAGTAAATTGGATAAAATTCATAGGCTAAACTCAAAAAACAAATAAAAGAATTTATTCATAGAAAAACAAAACTAGAGCATTGGCTGAGATAACCGGCATTGAATCAAAATTTCTTTTTATTGATTCTGTTCTAATAAATTACCTGAATCACAAAATGGTTTCTATAATGACATTATTTTAAACAGTAAAAGTTAAAAAACTGTAAGGAAAATGCAACATTTAAACAACCACGCAAACAAAAATTTAAACTGCAGGTCCATTATACGGGTTACCCATAAAAGGAGAATTTGGTGCAAGAACAAAACGCATAACAGCAATCTTAAACAAACAAAAAGTATCAATAAATCATATTCAGGCAATACATTATATCCGTTCAAAAGAAAACAGACAAATAAAAAAAAATATAGAATTTCAAACGATTTTATAAAAAAGTACGTGAAAGAAATTTAATTTTATAAGAATAGCTCTTGACAGAATTTTAAAAAATAAATAAACCAATAAGAAAAAAAGCTGAATGTGATCCTGGACATCGCTGATTCATTCTCAACAAAACACATATATTTCACGGGTAAAAATACTGAAGATAGCGAGCGGCAGTCTTGTAAACGAAAAAAAATCTACCATCGAAACCCCGAGTTTCTAGGGGAAGGCGGTATGAATAAAAACAGACCCGAGATAGAATTACAAGTACTACTCATAATCCAACTAATAAGCCGGAAAAGCGAGTATCAAATCTGCTGGCTGTATTGTGACAGGATGTATAAATGTCTTAGTAACAACCACAACAGTACAACAGTGGAAAATTGATGTTAAATCATTGTTGAACAAAAAAAAAATTATATAAGAAACAAAATTATTTGATTTTCCCCGTATGCAGTTAAAATGGATAAAAATAAAGAAACAACATAAAACTGAATAAAAGTATTTATTTATGCTAAATAGACACGAATAGTTGATTTAACAATCTTCTAAACCAGTGATGGCCAACCCAAATGATCTTGCGGGCCACTTTGGAAATGTATCCTAAGCCCGCGGGCCGCATACGAAATTATATATCCCTATTAGATCTAGACCCACTATAGACATTGTTTTGAAGTGAAAAATTGAAACATAATGAGTTATTATTGCTGTGCTTACTATTATACTTACTTTTAAATATAGATATTATAATAATAATGATACTAAACGTATATGTAAAAGAAATATATAAGACTAAAAATGAAATATAAAAAAAATATATAAATAAATGAAATAAAAAAAAAAAAATGAATTAAAAAAAAAAATCATTAAAAATATTTATTTTACTAGTGCAATATTTGTTTCTCCACTCTTTCACTTAGATTTTGCAAATCGATCTCCATTAGGGCATTTGCACATCGTAATGGGTGTTGCGTGCGTTATGTTTGAGCGTGTTTTGTGTTGGGTCAATTTCATTTTCGAAAAACACGATTCGCAGGTGTAAGTTGAAACCAAAGCGCTAACAACTTGAACTAAGAGTCTGGTTTGCTCTGCTATCAGCTATCAAATGTGCGTATCTACGGATGGTCACTGCGGTCTTAAAGTAAAACATAGATGCGCATATTAGATGTTCCAAAATGCGCGCATCATGAGTTCGCAGGATATAATTTCATTATTCTGCGAATTCATAACTTAAAACTCATAGTAAACTGTAACTGTAAACTCATAACTGCGAATTCATAACTGTAAATAAAACAAGCAATATCTGTCCTATATTCCGTAGAATATTATTTTAAAATGATAATAAATTTTTTTTTCTCATAATTTCAACAAGTTTTTTTTAATATATAGATGCACACATAATGTATTTTTAATACATTTTTTCACTACTACTTTTTCACTACTACTTTCACTACTACTACTCACTACTATGGCAATTATAAAACAAATATTTTGTAAAAGTGTGATAAATCTCACGGGCCAGAAAATATTCAAGACGGGCCACATGCGACCCGTAGGCCAGCGGGTTGGGCCCCCTGTTCCAAACCTACAGAGCTTAATATTTAAAAGTGACAAAAAATGAATTATCAAGCGAAAATCGTAGTCATAGTCATATCAGTCGTAGTCATCGAAACATAGTCATTTCATAAATTTCAAGAATTCGGTTTAAAAATCGTAGTTTTACCTTAATAAAATAAGTAGTATAATTGTTCGTATTTTACTTTTTGTGCATCAGAATAAGGAGAGAACAACAATAGTTTGAGATAACAAAAAAAAATATATATATATATATGTCTTGGTTTTTATATAATAATACAAAATATATATATGTGTATATTTTGTCTTAAAATGCAGTGCTTAAAATTGGATATAATCAATTTAACTTTTCTGTTGTATTTACATTTTAATTTAGAGTTGTAAACATTTAACACATTTACATATTTCCTAATTTATATCATGAACCAATATCAATACCTTCTGGTAGGGTAGATAATTTTTGAGTCAAAAAAATTAAAATTAAAAAATGCATTCGTTAAATACTTCGCATAATTATTTTATGCTTCAATTGTTTATGTTGATCAATTTTCAAGTTCATCAATTTTAAGAAAAATGAAAATGAGACAGTTATTGATCTCTCACACCGCCATCTATTGTGTAAAGTGAAAACTATTCTATTCTTTTCTAATAGTAAATGAAATATATTATAAAAATAAGATGATATATAATATTTCAGCTTCAACTATATGTATGACTTTATAGTCCTATTATGTACTTTTTATAAATATTATTTTTTAAAGAAAAGTAGAAAACGATACTAAGCTTGAACTATTCACAAGAAATTAGAATATAAAAAAAATTTAGAAATTAGTTTTATAAGTTAATTTAGAGTTAATTTTAGTTAATTTAGTATAAATTTATTAATTACTTGAATTTTTAATTTATAGTGAGAAAGCATTTTTTTATTTACTCATGCCAAGTTATTTTTCTCCCAAATTAATTATTTTTTTTACAGTCTTTTAACCATTCCATATCTAGTAAATACACATTTATAGCATCTAAAAAAAAACCTGAAATATTTAAGTGAATAAAGTTATAAAAAGAAACTTAAATATCAGTTTTAAAATGCATATGAAAATTAAAAATTCGTCTTGAAAAATTTTGTTTCAAATTAAAAAGAAAAAAAAATCTTTTTAACACAATTTTTTTTTTTTATTCACAACATTCAAATTGTTTATAATAATTAAACTGCCTTAGATTTTTTTATTATTATTATTTCGACATCAGAATATTTTTTTTTTTTGTCCGTGTTAAACTATGACAAGTACGGATAGTGATTTTTGCTTTAATATTATATTCAGCAATTTAAAAATTAAATTCTACTTAATAAGAAAAAAAATAAAATATTTATGTAACAAATATTTTAATATATGTATATTTCAAATAAATGTACACAATATATTTGTTAATAATTATTATATATTATTTTATATATAAAAAGTGCAAAATATTATATATTAAATATACTTTTACTTAAAATGTGTTACTGGCCGATAGATGGCAGCACAACAGTTGTTTTTTAACGTACACTAAATTTCATTACCTGTTTGTGTACATCGTGAATAACGTAATAGAACATTGTAATTTATACAACGATGAATGACAACAGAAGATAAAATCGGAACAAATGGATATTTTTTAATGAAATCAAATTGATTGAAATAAAATATGAAATAAGAATCCCTAGTGGTTCTTAAAATAATAGTTTTGAAATTTTCTTATGCTCTACTATACGATTCTGAAAATATTCCTTAGTGACATAAGTATGATATATTATTTTTATTATAATTCAGAGGCATTTAATTGTGCTTTTATTTTTATTTATAAGAACTGAAAAAAAATGGTTTTTTTTTATTTTTGCATATGTATACTTTGCGTATTATCTTATATTTCAGTCAATCATAAATTAAATTCTTTATTAGATTATCTAATCAATTAGAATGGATTAATCTAATTAATCAATTCTATTGATTAGATAATCTTTAGACATATTCGAGATTAGATTGTAAGTAAGCAAATGTCAATCCAAATGTATTTTGTTAATCTGTTGCAATTCCTTCTATTAGCTCACACTCTCCCACTTCCCACTTGTTCAAATTTTCAGTCGTTCATAAAATACTTTTTATTCATCCACTCAAGTTCAAATTTTGGAACTTGTAGTGGGTGACACTGGATGTTAATACAGTTTTTCAAATATTAATTCAGTCATTAAATTTAATTCATTAATTTTAGTTTTTTTTAGATTTAAGTTGCATATATTTACCCATAGAGGGCGCCTGATAAACTTAAAAAATGAATGAAAATTATTTATGAAGGACTTTCTGCAATAGAGTGAAAAGTAGGAATTAACTGTAAAAAATTTTTTTTATATTACTTGTTTTTATGAATGCCTATTTTTAACCACCGAAATAAAGATGGATACCTGATATATATATATATATATATATATATATATATATATATATATATATATATATATATATTCAATACAAATTCCCAATCCACCATGACACACTAATAACTGGAAAATGCTTAAAATCTTTCAAAATCAAAACATCAAAATCGGAGAGTATCCAGTTTTAGGTTTTTCGGCTTTGAAGTGGCTTGGGAATTGCTGCTCTGTCGTAAATGTCCTGTTTATGAAGGCGCCTCCTAACTGTATTACGACACTGGAGAATGCAGATGCTGATTCAGTTCCGCGGTCCTTTGGCTGCAATTGTTTTCAGACATTACAATCCGCGGTACTTACGTACTAACGGTACCTTGGCGACAGACTTGGCGATTTTAAGTGTCGCCAATGGTACCCCCACAGATTTGAGGTTTTTCAGTGGCACCAATACAGTAATCCCTGCAGATTTGGCGCTTTTTAAGTGGCGGCAATCTTAACGGCTGTAGATTTGCTGAGTTTCGACGCCATATTGTTGTGATACGAAAATGCGTATTTGGGATTTGCCAGAAACGGAGCACGATGCAATTTTATTTTTCCAGGAGCGAAATATTTTACCAAAAACAACGAAAATGTCCCAATTCCCATGACATGAAACTTTATTTTGGTGAACGTAAGTTTTGGAAATGCAATTTCAGTCAGTGTGCTCATCATGGGATTCCGAAAAGACAACTGGTTTGAAGGAAGCAGAATTCCATTTCGTACAGCTTTGAGATTCATATACTGCTGGTGCGAGTAGTTGACGTCGATTAAATTTTGTGAAAAGCAACTTGACATATCGGATAAAACTGTTATAGATTGGAACAATTACATGCGTGAATTATGTGTCTTGGATATGGTGAATAAACCAAAAAAAAAGGTAGGTGGACCAGATTGCATTATGGAAATTGATGAAAGTTTGTTTACTAAACGTAAAAGTCGTTGTGGTTGGCATTTTTAAATCGTTTTGATTTTAAATGAAGTGTTTTATATATTTTATTGTTTTGATTTTTAAATGAAGTGTTTTATATATTTTATTGTTTTGAATAAAAAATATTTTGAAAGCGTTTTGATTGTTTTTTAAGTGTGGATTGGCGCCATTTAAAACCGCCAAATCTGTAGCGGCAGTTGGCGCGTTTTCACTAATTGTCACAAGGTACCGTTAGTACGTAAGTACCCAATCCGCTTCAATACCCGTCGGTCTCTTTTACTCAACTTCTACTTCTGTCCACTCGTTTGCTTTGTCGAGCTTGTCTTGCCGCGCTTAATTTATTTATTAGTTATCTTAAAGAACATAGCTTTTGTTTACATTTCATCATACTTGGTATACTGATTTAACTATTTACCCTTCGAACCTAACTTTGTTTTGTTTTACTTTAATGTATCACTGTTAATTTTATAGTTTTAATAATAATTAATTTTAAACTGCTCTCTTTCACCCCACACCTATTTATTGTCTATATATTCAATGAAATAAAAAATGTATTTTTTCCAACTTCGGCTGGGTTTTTAATAACATGTTTCACCAAAGGACTGATGGCGCCATCTGTCGGCGAGCCAGTCAAACATCAACTGATGATTGTATTTTGTATGTTTTTATGCTGCTATGTTTAGCTACTGTTATCTTAATTCCTTTATCCTATCATATTCTTAGCTTTTAAAATTTTTAATTTTAACTTTAATCTTGCATATTTTTTTTTTTTTGGGGCATCGTCAACGGACTCCTAATTGTACCTATAGCTTTAGCTTTTTCGATCTCTTGCTTTAATTGTTCTCAAGCAGGAGAGATGTTTTTCCTAAATTTTAAATTGTTCTATTTTTTATTTATTAATATTCTATAATTTAAGCAAATACATTTCATGCAAATATTTTAACTAACTTAAGATGTGGAGGTATTGTGGTTCTTAAAACCACCTAGGAAGTCCGTAACAGGTACGCCCGTTGCCCATTGCCCTTGCCGCGCTGTGTGTACGCTGTCATGACTTTAGACACCGTAACCTCTAGAAACGCCTAAAAGCTATGATGTTTATACTCCAGCTAGTCGAGCTTCTACAATTTGGCCTCTTTGAAAGTCTATGAAATCGACATTTTACGCTTTTGATAAAAAACCAAGACGTATACAACTTCACTAAAGCTACCTCATACTATCATGATATATGCTTTTTATATTTAGTAATAATAATAACAATAAATAAATAAAAAATAGTAATAAATAAAAATACTGATAGCTAAGATAACATTTTAATGCTTACGAATAGCTATCACTTTTATTTACAGGTGTTTCCATTATTTTGATAACCACCTATATATATATATAAGTAGTATTTTTTGCCTTAGTTCAGTCGCAGTATAAAACAATAATATTTTGCAATTGTCTCTTTGTAGTCCGACATTCTCCGTAATCCAAGAGGCACACAGATATTGGAATTAATTAGAGTATAGAGTATTTCCCAAAGGGATACAATGGGAAATTGGGTTTTGTTGAGATAGAAACTATGATTAGGAATGAATTACTTTGGTGAGTTAATTAGGCTGGACGCTAAATGCTTTTTCTGATTCTCTTACATGGAGAGCTCGAAATACCATGTACGCTTTGCTAAACATTTGAATGAAATGTTTGATAATAGTATCACGATATGGGGAAGATGATTATAACTTTAAATAGTTCTGTGTGATTTTTATTACAATGTCTCGTGTGTTATATAGCAAAAAAACTCCCAACACGCATTCTACTAATGGGCTACAAACTTTGAATAGAAGGGAGGAAAATCTCGGAAGGGAGTTCATCAAAGCCATTTGGGTATATTTGAACAGAAGATTTTAAGGGGCTATTCTTGGAGGTGTTAGGGAAAGTGATTATTGGAGAAGACGGTACAACGCAGAAATATATAAAATGTTATAAAGATCCAGATATTATAAAATTTGTTAAGATCAATAGATTAAACTGGCCTGCTCATATATATAGAATAAATGATTTTAATCCCGTAAAAGGGGCCGCATGGACAAAGAGGAAGAGGACTACCTAGTTTGCGATGGATAGATGCAGTTGAGAAAAAGGATTTTGCTGTATTAGGGGTTAAAATTGGAGGACCCTTGTCACCCACAGGAATGCATAGAAATCTCTTCAAAGGAAAGATAATGATGAGTTGCATTAAAGGGAAAAGCTTTCATTGAACAAAAATAGTAGGAGTTTTCTTGATTCTCTCCTATAAAAAAAAAAAAAAGGAAAATGCGAGGCAAAAAACCTTGAAAAACAATCTGGACCACATAATTTTCCTATGGTATACATATGCTAGTAACGCTCCTTCGTTCCATATGTAAGTGAAATATGATGCATTACATCTAATTTTGTTTTTGCACGATAGATAAGTTCCCGAAAAATGCTTGAAAAAATGCATTGCATCTATGGAAAAATAGAAGATTGACAGTCGTAAAAAATCAGCAAAAACAATACAATAAACCATGAGTTTTCATGATATGATCTTAAACATTTCATTTCATAAAGATTGCACATGTATCATACAAAGTAAATTGCCATTTAAAAGGGAAAAACATGTCGCTAATTCATGAACACAAAATTCGCTCGTATTAGGAAGGACGGCATCTTTGTTTTTAATACATTCTGGCCAAATATCTTTCAAACATGTATTTCAAAAGTTGATGGTCGTCATTTAGCAGCGCTAATTCAGTTTGATTGATATAATTAGCATTAAAAATGTCTTCCACACATCAATGACTGTTAGTGTTTCAATAGTTTGTTTAAATATTGCAATTATACCTTGATCTAACGATTGCATCAAGGATGTAGTATTAGACGGCGGAAAACAATATTGTACATTTGGATGTTCTAAGACCGGATGGTCGGTTTAAATAACTTTTAAATTCGAGATCTTTGAACAAAATGCTCTCCAAAGTCGCACCTTGTCCAGTTACAAGGCGATCTAAAATATGAATTTAATATTCAAAGAGATCGATTTTGTTGGGGAATTATGTCATGTAAGGGCTACCGAAAAATATTTCAGTTCTAATTAATAAAACAAAGATTTACAAACATCATAAAAGTACTTTTCCTTTGAACACCAAACTCAAAATGCAGAGAAAGTAGACGAAATTCCATATTGAGGTCATAAAATTCGGGAAATTCTCACAAATGGAAATCGCATTACATTCTTCGTCTCCAATGTCACAGTTATAAAAAGAAAAGTAAAGCAAAAAAAAAAAAAAAAAATATTTTTAATCGGTCGCGTTAAATCAAAATAAGTCGTGTAAAAATTTTTTTCTTTCTAATTCGTGTTAAATCAAAATCGCGCAAAAAAGTTCGTATAAAAACAGAACTGATTGTATTGAAAAAGTGGCAGTGGGCTTATCTGTGGAGCATTGTAGCGTGCAATATTTGTGGAGCATTGTAATGGGCAATATTTGTGGAGCGTTGTAGTGTGCAATATTTGTGGAGCGTTGTAGTGTGCAATATCTGTGGTGCATTGCAGGGCGCCATATCAGTGCTGTATTGTAGTGTGCATTATTTGTGGAGCGTTGTAGTGTGTAACATCTGTTGAGCATTGTAGTGTGCGATATCTGTAGTGCAATATTTGTAGAGCAATAAAGTGTGCAATATCTGTGGTGCATTGCAATCACTGATTTGAGAGCAAAATGAACTCGGGTAAAATTGTGTTAGAATACAAACAGAGTCGTAACGATTGACGAAGTTCTTCTTTTTCGCAATAATCCGTAATAAACAATAAAATACCACCGTTCATTCGTTAAAAATATTATTAGTTTATGGTATATACAGTAGTATTATAATTAGTATTATAATTAAAAAAAATATTTTATTTTGATCATTTAGAATAAAAAGTGTGGAGTGACTCACAGTTTTGTTCTTGAGGTCGGAGGTGACGGAGTGGGAGCGATGTCTGAGCATTTCGAACATCTTGGAGACGGCCCCCCGACTGTCGGAGCCGGAGCGCGGCCTGTGGGGCTCGGCCACCACGTTGTGCGCGGGAGGGGTGCTGTGGGTGGCCAGGGGGGAGGTGGGGCTCACCACCGTCGACCGGGACAGAGAGCCGCCCGCCATGCTGGATCTGAAAAAGAAAAAAAAATGCAAACAAATCAAGAAAATTCCAGACTTTTTACTTCTAATATTTGAGTGTGAAAATATATTAAATTATATTTCATTGTGAAAGGGCCTGAATGTACGAATGGTTAGCGCTCTGGTGATCGGTATTACAGGTTTCGGGTTCGAGTCCCGGCGGTGCCATGGATGTTTGTAGTGGTTCGGAATCTACTTAAAAACCGTAGGGCCCGGATTAATAGGATCGTAGAGCGGGGGCATTGTTACGAGTCCGTGGCTTATCTTCAAGTTACACGCCTCCACGTTCTGTGCAGCGCTTGCCTTAAGGCATTCAGACAGCTGTCTAAGTGTTTGACAGCTGCATTAGAATTTAAAAAAAAATATTTCATTCTGAAAATATAGTAGTTGTCTCAGAGAATTATCAGACTTCTAATCCAGTGGTAAGGAATAAATGTTAGATTCCCACTGCAAGCATGCATTGCTTTGTAGCTTTTTCAGAAGCAAAGATCGTATTTCTTGGTAAAAATTTTGGTTCCATATTATTTATTGACGTTACAAAGATCTAGTGGTAGGAATAAGGTAAAATTCTCATTACAAGTATATTTGGATCATTTGGATTTGGAATTTAATGAAATTGCGGATTGTTTGGCGAATAATGCTAGAAGTCTGGCAGGCTGTCATTCATACTTCCTTGCAGAAGCAAATGCCTTGGCAAAATCTAAACTTATGATTCCTTCTAAGATTAAAACCAAATGCCAAATTACAGAACTAATGTTAAATAAAACATCTACTACTCTCTCAAAATTAAAAGGTTGAAGCACCACAGAATAATGAAAATTTCTGCTGATGGCGTTAAAAAATACCAAAAATGAAAAAATAATAATAATAACCCTGATATCCGAGCTTATTTCTCATCCTATCTTTGATTGCCCAGCTGTTGCAACCGCCATGCATTGTCTGGACCATCCCTCGGAAGAGGATTTATACTCCGAGTTGGCAATCAACATAGCCAATATTACCAGGAGCACCGTGATATTTGATTTCCTTGTACTCTTCAGGGGATACAACAACAACTAAATGTTGAACATTGCTTTCATAAACAAAATCTATTCCTGGTAAAAATAGGATACTGGTTACAGAATATTGACGATACGTGTTTTTAAGGATAGGGTATAAAGGTTATTTTCACACAGCAGGCTTAAGTTGCAGTTACTACATTCAGAAATAAAACGATTATATCATGTTGCGTCTTACAAGTTTTATTTCTATACAAAATGTAAGGACAACTGATTTTTAAGGGTTTCTGTCCAGGAAGACTATGCGATAATCCTTTCCAAAATTCTGTCTCAACGGAAGGGAACCCTTGCCTCAATTAATGAATGATTGTTCATTGGTTACTAATTTAAAGTTTACGTAATTACTGATTTTTATAGTGTCCATATCCGTCATTTGAATTAAATGTTGTTTTCTTCCAAATGTATAAGGCATATTTTTACTGCTTAAAATTCTATGAACAAATTATTGTTCTATTGAAAAATTCGACGCTTGAAAAATACCCAAAATGTGGCAACTGTCCTGATGTCGAGCTTACTCCTCATCATGTCTTTGATTGTCCAGCTTGATAACTCAGCTTTCAGATTCGAGTCCCATTGGTGTCATGGATGCTTGTAGTGGTTCTGAATTCATTTTAAATAGTAGATCTAATATGACTAGTACTACACCACACCACATCACTGTGCCTAGAGCTGATTTGCCCTTCTACAGTTTTGGGAATGATGCGGGTGAAGTCTGATTGGGCTTTGTGACGCTCTACAGCCATATTAGGCAGGGGACCTACGGGTAAAGTGACTTCCGAACCAATACAAACATCCATGGCACGGCCGGGACTCGTACCCGAAACCTGTATCTCCGAGCGCCAGAGAGGCCATTAGGGTTGACAACATTACTCCGTAAAAAAAGAAAGCATCTCTTGTTTTGGAAACTGCCAGTAGGCAGACAGCCCTGGTCCAACATGGACTGTAGTGCTGGGGAATTAGTTAGTTAATTATTGAAAAAAATATTACTGACTAGTAAAAATTGTAGTTTACAGAAAAATTCCAGTTTCAATACATTTACAAACGATACATATTTTTTTTTTTAATTTGTCCAAACTAGGAAATATCGGCGAAATA